>PVIC010011407.1:0-41471 GCA_004025085.1 Thryonomys swinderianus | reverse complement strand
AGGTGGCTTAGTGCATCCAGGGTTGTTTCTGGATCTTCTAATCTATTCCACTGGTCCTCGAGTGTTACTTGCCAGTACCATGCAGTTTTTATCACAGCGGCTTTATAGTAGAGTTTTAAATTGGGGATTGTAATACCCCCTGCCATGTCATGGTTGCTTAGAATTGCTTTTGCTATTCTAGGTTTCTTGTGGTTCTAGATGAATTTTAGTATTATTTTCTCTAGCTCTGTGAAGTATACCGCTGGAATTTCAATTGGAATTCCATTGACTCTGTATAGTAGTTGTGGGAGTATAGCCATTTTGACGATGTTGGTTCTCCCTACACAGGAACAAGGGATATCTTTCCACTTTCTGGTTTCCTTTTCTATCTCATTTTTCAGCATCTTATAGTTTTCAGAGTAGAGGTCTTTCACTTCCTTTGTTAGGTTGGTTCCTAGATATTTCATTTTTCTTGGTACTACTGTGAAAGGGATTGACTCCCCAATTTTTCTTTTAGTAAGTCTGTTGTTTGTGTAGACAAAGGCTGTTGATTTTTGAGCATTAACCTTGTATCCAGCAACACTACTAAATTTGGTAATTAAGTCTAGCAGTCTCTTGCTTGACTTTATAGGATCTATGATATCTCTAGACAGAGTATCATATCATCCACAAATAATGACAGTTTAACTTCTTCCTTTCCTATCTTTATTCCTTTTATATCTTTGTCCTGCCTGATTGCTATGGCTAAGGTTTCCAGCACTATATTGAATAAGAGAGGTGACAGCAGGCATCCTTGTCTCATTCCTGACCTTAGTGTAAAAGGTTTCAGTTTTTGCCCATTGAGTATGATGCTGGCTGTTGGTTTCTCATAAATAGCTTGTATTAAATTGAGATAAAGTCCATTGATTCTAATTCTCTGTAGGGTTTTGATCATAAATGGGTGTTGGATTTTGTCAAATGTTTTTTCTGCATCTATTGAGATAATCATATGTTTTTTGTCCTTGAGTCTGTTAATATAGTGTATTACATTGATTGATTTACATATGTTGAACCAGCCTTGCATCCCTGGGATAAATCCGACTTGATCAGGGTGTATGATTATCTTGATAACTCTCTGTATTCTGTTTACCAGTATTTTATTGAGGATTTTTGCGTCAATGTTCATTATAGAAATTGGACTGTAGTTTTCTTTTTTTGGTGGGCTCTTTCCCTGCCTTTGGAATCAAGGTGATGGTTGCTTCAAGGAATGATTATGGGAGTACTGCTTCCCTTTCGATTTCATTAAAAAGATTGTGAAGTACTCGTATTAACTCTTCTTTAAAAGTTTGGTAGAATTCAGCAGTGAAGTCATCAGGACCAGGGCTTTTCTTTGTTGCTAGGTTTTTCATTACATTTTCAATTTCCCAGATTGATATCGGGTTAACATTTTTATATCCTCTTCGTTCAGCTTTGGAAGTTCATATGTGTCTAGGAATCTATCCATTTCTTCTAGATTTTCCAACTTCTTGGAGTATAGATTTTCATAGTATGTGTTTATTATCCTTTGGACTTCCTCTGGGTATGTGCTGATTTCCCCATTTTCATCCCTTACAGCATGGATTTGAGCCTTTTCCTTTCTTAGTTTGATAAGGTTAGCTAAGGGTCTGTTGATTTTATTTATCCTTTCAAAGAACCCTTTGATTGGTTGATTCTTTGTATTGTTCTCTTTGTGTCCATTGTGTTCATTTCTGCTCTGATCTTTATAATTTCTTCTCTAGTATGTGCTTTGGGTTTGTTTTGCTCCTCTTTTTCTAGTTGTCTGAGGTTCATCATTAGATTGTTTATTTCAGTTTGCTCTATTTTCTGAGTGTATGCATTCACTGCTATGAATTTCCCTCACAGAACTGCTTTCATTGTGTCCCATAAATTCCTGTATGTTGTGCTGGGGTTGTCGTTTAGTTGTAGAAACTGTTTAATTTCTTCTTTCATTTCTTTTGTAGCCCATTGGTTGGCCAACAGTGTAGTTCAATTTCCATGTATTTGTGAGGATCTTGGAATTTCTTCTGCTATTCAGCTGCAGTTTCAAGGCACTATGGTCTGATAGTATGGAGGGGACAACTTCAATTCCTTTGCATTTACTTAAGCTTGTTATATGGACTAGAATGTGTCCTATTTTGGAGAATGATCCATGAGCAGCTGAGAAGAAGGTATCTTCTCACTTTGTAGGGTGAAAAATTCTGTAGGCATACAATAAGACCATTTGCTCAAAAGTTTGATTGAGCTCAAGTATTTCCTTATTGATTCTTTGTCCAGTTGATCTGTCCATTTGTAACAGTGGAGTATTAAAGTCCCCTACTACTATTGTATTCGTGGTTAACTGGCTTTTCATGTCTAGTAATGTTTTATATATTTGGGTGCATTAGAGTGAAGTGTATAAATATTTATGATTGTTATTTCTTTCTCTTGGATAGTTCTCTGTACGAGAATATAGTGACCTTCTTTATCTCTTTTAATCAGTTTGGGTTTGAAATCTATTTTATCTGTAAACAAGATAGCCACTCCTGCTTTTTTGCAGTTTCCTGTGGTGTGGAGGATTGTCTTCCAACCTTTTATTTTCAGTCTATGGGTTTCCTTCTGAATTAGGTGTGTTTCCTGTATGCAGCAGATTATAGGATCTTGCTTCTTGATCCAATCTGCTAGTCTGTGTCTTTTATTTGTCCCATTGAGTCCATTGACATTAATGGTTATGACTGATATGGACATATTCAGAGCTGCCATGTTTCCCTGTTCTTGCTTCTTTTCTTCCTTGCCTTTCCCATTTTCTGTTTAGTTTCTTGTTTGCCCCAATGAATTCACTCTCCTGGGTCTCATGGGTATGGAATTTTCTGTTTGTTTGTTTTTTTTTTTTTCCAAGATATTCTTTAGAATGTTTTGGAGTGCAGGTTTCGTATTTGTGAAGTTTTTCAGGTGTTCTTTATCATGGAAGTATCTTATTTCTCCATCTATTCTGAAAGATAGTTTCGCAGGATACAACAATCTAGATTGGAGGTTGTTTTCCTGCAATGCTTGAAATACTTCCCTCCACACTCTCCTTGCATTGAGTGTTTGTGTTGAAAAGTCTGTTGTGATCCTAATGGGCTTCCCTTTGTAGGTGATTTTCTTCTTTTCTCTCACTGCTTTCAGTATTTCATTCTTTTGTTGTCCATCTGGAACCTTGATAACTATGTGTCTAGGTGTAGATATTTTTATGTCATGGTGTTTTGGATTCCTATAGGCCTCGTTTATCTGTTTGTCCATTTCTTTCCCTGTGAAGTTTTCTGTTGTTATCTCTGACAATAGCTTTTTTCTGTCGTTTACACTGTCTCCTGCTTCCTCAGTGACTCCAATCAGTCTTATATTGTTTTTCTTTGAGTCATCTAGATGCTGTTGGATTGATTTCTCATGGTCTCTTGCTCTTTTCCATAGATTATATTTTTCCTGCTCATTGGCTGCTATGCTGTCCTCTAGGTCTGAGATTCGGTTCTCTGCTTCATTCATCCTAGTTCACAAGCTTTCATTCTCCTTCATCATTCCCTGGAGCTCTGCTTGAAGCTGCTTAAAAGGTTCCATTGCTTCTGCTATGTTGGATTCTATCATCTCACTGATCTCTTTTTTAATGATGTCTTTCACTGTGGACAGTATCTCTGTTTTGATCACAGAGATGAGTTCTAATTTTCATTTTACTAGATCCAAATTAGTTACCATCTCCAAGAGTCCTGGTGTTTGAGTTTCAGTTTGCCCTATTTCCCTTTTCTCTAAATTTTCCTGTGGTGATGATCTTTGTGTCTGATATTTTTGTAAATTTTCTCATTTCTACTCTTTTGTTGTTACTAATGCTTTTTGTTTGATTCTTTGCCTGATGACAGGGCAATGTTTAGTGCAGGTCTCTTTCTTTCTATTATCTGGGGCCCTTTGGATGTGGCACCTTTCTGAGGTGTCCCCCTTTAATCTATAATGACCCTTGAGACTTCTCAGTTCTAAGACATCATGGGAGGAATTTGAGCAGAATAATCACATCATCCTTGTTACCATAATACAGTCAGTGCCAATATCAGCATTACACACAGTAAATAAAATGAAAAGTTTTGTTAATGTCAATTCTGAAGACTTTGAGCTCATGCATTACCTCTATGTCCATATACCAAAATTTAGAATTAATCAGCAATGTGTATACAACATGTTGATTGTAAATGTACCCCCAGACCCCTTTGGGGATAAAAGGTCACTCAGGGATCAGGGAGGCAGGGAGACAGGAGGAGAGTGAAATAGGGTTAGCAGATTTATGAAGATCTCCTAGACTTGAGTACCTTACATATGCCAGTGGGTAATAGAGGATAAAAGGACGTATATAAAACAGTACCAAGTGTATGCTGTAAAACCATTGGACACTTTGCACACCTTCTTATAATAGTACAGGAGAAGAAATAGGACAGCCTAAGAGTCTTTCACTTCTGGGTATTACTTTTTTTTTTTTTTTTTTTTTTTGCTTTTTGAGACAGGGTCTCGCTTTGTAGTTCAGGCTGGCCCTGAGCTCACTATGGTGCCCAGGCAAGCTGCTGCGAACTCAGCAATCCTCCTGTCTCTGCCTCCCAAGTGCTGGGATTACAGCTGGGTATTACTTTTGACAGGAAGATAGGAGAGGGTGTGGGGACAAGAGGTGAATAGAGGGATCTAGGAGTAGATGGCAAAACAGAAGCTAGCATGGCTCCAATGTGGAGGGATGCAGGAAATGGTTCAGGCTCCTCTCTGGCCTGGGTCCTAACAATGCAGCTCTGGGGTGGGGTAGGGGCCAGTCGGCAGGCCTCAGTCCTTTGCGCCAGGAATGGAATCTACTGGTACTTTTTATATACACATCATGATCATGCTCAACATTGAGAATTTGTACCAGTCAGTATATGACACGACTTAATTGTCATTTTTTTCCCAGGGACTGGCTGGTTTTGTAGATGAGTCTGGGTAACAGGGACCTGTTGGCTTGTTGGGACTAACAGGACTTTAGAGATGAGAAGCTGCTTCAGCAGAACTAGATTCCTGGGCCAGAATCTTGTTCATACATGGGTGCTAAAGCCTGTACCATCATCATAGTGAGTCATGTCCTTGGAATGCTACTCAGCTCACTAGTAAAAATAATCCGTTTTTAGAAATTTTATTAGTGCATTTTTATAATATGTTATTTATATTCATACTGGGGCACTTGTACATATATATAACATAACTTGATAATTTTGGTTTTTTAAATCATTTTTCATTTCTTTACTCTGTACCTTTCTACTGAATCTCTTCTCCATCTCCAAGAAGTCTGCCTTTTTGTTTCCTAGCATTTCCTTTACAGGAAAAGAAGAGGTTAAATTACCTCTATTATATGTAGATAATACAATCCTTTACATAGAAGACCCAAGGAACTCCATCAGAAGACTCTTAGAGCTGATAAACAAATTCAGCAAAACGGAAGGCTACAAAATCTACACACAGAAATCAATAGCATTCTTGTATATCAATAGTGAACCCACTGAGAAAAAATTAGGAAATGAATTCCATTTATAATAACTTCAAAAAATTAAATTCTTCGGAATAAACCTAACCAAGAAAGTAAAAGACCTCTAAAAAACATGAATTACAGAACTTTGAAGAAATAAATTGAAGAGGACATTAGAAAGTGAAAAGACATCCTTGTTCCTATACAGAAGAATTAATATTATCAAAATGACCAGGGCTGGAGATTTAGCTCAGTGGTTCTGGTGCCTGCCTAGCAAATGCAAGGTCCTGAGTTTGATCCCTGGTAACCACATACAGCAATACTGGGGCGTAGTGACTCATGCCCACCATCAATTAGTCCCACATACCACAATACTGGGCGTGGTGGCTCATGCCTGTAATCCCAGCACTCAGGAGGCAGAGGCAGGAGGATTGCTGAGTTTGAGGCTTGCCTGGGCTACATAGTGAGCTCAGAGCCAGCTTGAACTACAGGGCGAGACCTTGTCTCCAGGAAAAAAAAAGGGTCAAATTATGAAAGCAATGTAAACATTTAACACACTTCTTATTAAAATACCAAAGCACATTTGTCACATCAGGCAATTTTCAATAGCTAAACTCTAGAAACAGCCTGGATGCCTATCAATGGATATATATACATATATATGTGTGTGTGCATGTGTGCTTACACACATTACATAAATATGCAAATGTATATACACAGCAGAGTACTACTGAGCCATAAAGGAGTATAAATTTGAGCCATTTGTAGGAAAATGGATACACCGTGCAACACTAATGCTAAAGAAATAAGTCAGACCTAAGAGATTAAATAGCATATAATTTCTCTTAAATGAGATAATATCCCTTTCCATACCTATGTCATGACCAAGGAGGTTATTCTTGATCAGGGCCCATTAAATGTGCTTGTCTCTTCAAATATGAATTCACACTCACATGCCTAACTCAAACATACAGAATTACCTTGGAGGCGAATGTTCTGGCAACATAACAATCCTAAGTAAATATGGAGAAAGAGCTGTTACACTCTGATACCTTCCTGAAAGGCAATTTGCAAATATATAGAATAGTACCACATGAATATACTCTCCAAATCGGTGCTTTTATCCTAAGGAAGGAATTGAACACATATGTAAAGATGTGTCTGTGAATGTACATGACTTTATGGTTTTCAGTAGCACAAGGTTACAAACAAGCAAGATTTTGTTAGTAGAATAATGATTTTAAATAGATAAGTGGTTGCTTGGGGATAGGAACAGAGCTTAGGAGGAGTGGAAAGGACAATTGGGAACATTAGGAAGGGTCAAAAGCAAACTTTAGGGGTAATAAATATATTCATTATCTTTGATTGTGGTGATGATTTCATGGGTGTAGATGTCAAGCCTTTTTTAACTATACACTTGAAATATATAGTATAAGCAGTTATACTTTAATAAAAATGTTCAAAATATCTCTTTAGATATTAAATTAATAATGATGGAAGAATTATGGAACACTTAATATGAGCCTGATTTTGTGCTGGGTCTCCCACAAAGAATGATTTTTAATTCTCACCTTCAGCCTTTGAATTCAGATTATCCCCATTTCTTTCTTTCTTTTTTTTTTTTTTTTTTTTTTTTTTTTTTTTGAGACAGGGTCTCGCTTTGTAGTTCAGGCTGGCTCTGAGCTCACTATGTAGTCCAGGCAAGCCTCAAACTCAGCAATCCTCCTGTCTCTGCCTCCCGAGTGCTGGGATTACAGACATGAGCTACCATGCCCAGCTATCCCCATTTCTTACAGATGAGGAAACAGAGGCTGAATTTACATTAGATGTTCAAAGTCATACAATTAGAAAGCAACTAAGCATAGGAGACAGTAAACTACCACCTATGAGTCAAATCTGACCCCATAACTGCTTCTATATGTAAAATTTTGATGAAGGCTGTAATACACATTTGTTTCCACATATACATGTGCATCATGTCATATACTAACAATGTGGACTAGTTTGCAGTAGAGCTGTAGGGCCACGTGATGACCTGTGTGAAAACTTGGCAAGGTCACAGTACCAATTTGGTCAACCACTACCCTGGCTGCTTTTGTTAAAGCGTGGTTTAGGTAAGATTAACATTTAAACCGGGCGTGGTGGCTCACGCTTGTAATCCCAGCACTCGGGAGGCAGAGACAGGAGGATTGCTGAGTTCGAGGCTTGCCTGGACTACATAGTGAGCTCAGAGCCAGCCTGAACTACAAAGCAAGACCCTGTCTCAAAAGGAAAAAAAAAAAAGATTAACATTTAAATCCTTAGACTGGGTAAAACAGATTATCCTGCAGGGTAGGAGTTTCTTCTGATCAGCTGAAGATCTCAAGACAGAAAGAGTGACCACCACATAGAAAGAAACATTTTGCCAGCAAACTTCCTTTGGACTTGAATTCTAACTCTTCCTTGGGTCTCCAGCTTGTCAACATAACCTGCAGATTCTGGACTTCCAGCCTCCACAATTGTATATATCCTCCTATTGCTTCTGCTTCCATGAAGCCTAGAATAAAGTGGACCCTTGATTTATGACTTCAATTCATTTGCAGGGGCTGGATGTAGCTCAAATTGGTTGTAAGTTAAGACTATTTTTCCCATAATAATGGAAATATTCATAATGTACTCCAAACCTCCCAAAGCACCCCTTAACTTTTCATAATAGAGTTGTATAATGTACATAATTTACCAGAAACACTGATAATTTTCTTAGTGTAGTCACCAAAATGCTATAAAATATACCTATTGTACCAGAAACAGCCATTTCATACTACATTCAAGTTGACCTCTTTGGCTTACAGGAAGGGAGGATGAAAAGGAAGGTAGTTATAGTTTGGGAGGGGAGTCCTGTTCCATAAAAACATCAGGAATCTGGTTCTGTGGTGTCTTTTCTCTCCGTGGGAGAGTCTGCAGCCCACTAGAACCTGTTTCTGGCTCACTAGGCCTCAACCTTTTCAGAACTAAAAACTGGTCTATGGTTGTGTTTCTTTTCTTTAGTACTGTTATGTGGCATGTCAAGACACTGTCATTAAGCAAGTGAATTTAGCACCTGGCTTTTCCTCTGTCTGGGTGGACGTTCTCTAAAAATGTTTTTAGCTCTGTCCATATTTTTAGTATTTTCTTTATTTCAGAAGTTTTCTGCACTGATTTTTTTATATTCTCCCTCCTCTTCAGAAACCTCCTCCTCTTTTCCATTGTGATTGCTTTTTTTGCCTTCCCTTCCTCCCTTAGCCTTTTTAGCTTTTGGTGGCCATTTTTATAGCAGTAGTCACAGTGCTTATATAAATCACTGACCAAAATCATGTCCACAAACATGCAAATCTGGGCTCAGACTGACAGTTATGCATAGGTTATATACACTTTTCTGGCATCATGAGTTTTTGTTTACAACTGCACAAGCAGCTGGCATTTGGGTCATAACTCAAGATTTGGGTCATAAATTAAAACTAAAATTCCAGTCATAAGTTGTTCATATGTGAAGTTGGTCATAACTCAAGGGTCCACTGTACTCATTAGATGGTCTTTTAGAAAAAAAAAAAAAAGTTTGGTGGGCTGGGAATTTAGCTCAGTGGTTCTGGTATCTGCTTTGCAAGCACAAGCTCCCGAGTTCAATTGATCCCTGGTAACCATACACCACAATGCTGGGTATGGTGGCTCACACCTGTCATCCCAGCATTCAGCAGGCAGAGGCAGGAGGATTGCTGAGAGTTTGAGGCTTGCCTGGGCTACAGAGTGACTCAGGGCCAGCCTGAACTACAAAGTGAGACCCTGTCTCAAAAGACAAACAAACAAAAAAAAGGAAAGAAAAAAGTTTGAACCACTGGTGTTACAAATGGATCTAGTGATTTCTATTGGCTCTTTTACTAATAAAATTAATAAAAAGCCACTGGATGGGACCCTCATGCATTGCAATTTGTGGTTCAAATTGCCCAGCAGTGAGGCATATGATACAGCCCCATCATGAATACATTAGCTCTCAGAAACAACCCTCTACTGTCTCAGAGAGTAGCCAACCAACTGAATACTCTGTGGTCATTAAAAACTGTGAAATCAGGAATGGGGATTTAGCTCAGTGGTTCTGGCATCTGTCTCACATGCCAACGTCCCAAATTCAATCCCTGGTAAGCACATACCACAGTGCCAGGTGTGGTGGCTCACACCTGTAATCTCAGTACTTGAGAGGCAGAGGCAGGAGAATTGCTGAGTTTGAGGCTTGCCCAGGCTACATAGTGAGGTCAGGGCCAGCCTGAACTACAAAGCGAGACCCTGTCTCAAAAAAATATGAAATATGAAAAAATATGAAATAAAACTATACTTATTGCTTTATAAAAATGTTCAGTATATATCCCCTAGCAAAAAAAAAAAAAGCAGGTTAAACTCATGCTTTTGGCATCATGACATTTCTGTTAGAAAACATATATGAAGAACATTAAGGAAGTGTATACCAGCATATATTAATAGCAGTTTTCAGAAGTCACTGGATTATGGGTGATTTTTAATTTTCTTTTAACCTACATGTATTTTCTGAATATTTCACACTGAGCATACAATTAAAAATAGAACAACAAAACACTTCATTTGGTAAGTATAAAGAGAATGATTTGGTTTTTATACTGCGTTAAAATCATCTCATGTCAAAATGTCCCGATTAAAATGGCTCCATCAAAATGTCCTTGACAGTAAAGCAGCAGCAGTTACAGCCTTCTCCTTGTGCCCTATTAGTTTATTTCACATTCAGTATGCAGCCTGACAAATATCTCAAGAGCACCTTTCTGGTCTTGGTACTCTTGTGTATACATTTTTTTCAATGAATTCCCATGTAAGGCCGCAAAGTTTTGTCAGCATGGCACACAGGGCCTTATGAGAACTATCACCTTCCACCTTTCTTGGCCTTTGGCCCTTTCTGTACCTGTCTTGTTAGAGCTGTTTCAGTTATACTGATTTATCTACAGTTCTTGAAAGGTCCCTGGTTCTTATTTAGGTCTGACAAGAGCTAGTTTCATTATGGCTACTGGAAGAAAGATCTTACTGCTTTTCTTTAGTGGCTTTAATGGTGCTTACCACAAGTAGGCAAAATGTTTGTTGAATGAATGTGTGGAATGGATAACATGTATTATGATTCTTAATGAGTTTTCAATGACATTCAAATCATTGAGAAGTCACTCGACTAGCAGTGTATTCCAGTTGCACTTTTGTGGATTGACATAATATATAACATTCTTTGAATTAAAAAAATGTATGTTAAGTTCCTTCACTCTGTTTCAAAGCTGGTGACCAATCTATTTCATTTTTCTAGGTTCCCAGAAAGACTATAGATTAGCTGTCCTACATTACTTTGGGAAATTGTGGCTGGATTGTTTTGTGATTAAGAAGATGAATAGAAATAATTTCTCCCTTCCACACATTGTCTTCTACAATATTCTCATTCTGGTCCATGAAGCATGATTCAAAGGCCTCTGAAATAGCAGAAATGCAAGAAAGAGTGAGCCTTGGTCCTGATCTTTGATGTAGATCAGAGAAGATAAAATGGTTTTGGATTTGGTGAGATATTTGTAGGGTGCTTGTTACTGCAGCATAACATACCATCTCCTGACTGCATCATCTTCCAAACAAACTTTTGTAACTACTTGGCTTTGAGTTAGGCAGAATTTACATGGTCATTTTCATTTGACACTTCAGAATGCAGATGTCGAAGCATATCTCCTTATTCAGCTTCTTCATTTTATATTTTTCAAATGATTTGAAAGAGAAACATGGAGTAAGATAATGACTATTCAGTAGAAGGCAAAAAATAGTACAGAGCAAAATAACTCACAATTAGCATAACAATTCTTACTATTAATATGAGTCTTTCATTTCTTCTCTTTTTATATTTCAGAAATCTGCTATGTTTAATAGAAAGCACTAGATTCACTGCCTTTTCAATGAAAGGAGGTTGTACAAATCTGTCAAGCACATGAATATATTATGTGCTTAATTTATTGATTCATATCTGTAAGAATTAAATCCAACCAAAATTAATTAAAACATAGTATATATGTTTTGTTAAGAATGCTGTTTGTGGTTGATATTCAGGTAGGATGCTGGTAGACACAGATTGCTTTTTGTAATGTTCACCTGTTAAATTATCTCTGCTAAATGTGACCAGAAATATGGAATATTTTTACTGGCAATTATAATCCTTGGGCTGCAGGTTCCTTTATCAGACATCTGCTGCCAAATCTATGTAAGGACTTTTCATGACCATTATATACTATAGAGAACATTAATTTACTCTGAAGAGCAAATTAATTGGAAAGGACTTTTCTGAAAAAAAAACACAGGAAAGAATATGAGCGTCATGCCTGCAAATGTAATGATTTGAGCCAGTATAGGGATCTTTTCATTAAAATTTTATCTGATTTTCCCATTTTTGATTAGTGGCCCCTCCTAGCATTTCTCACTAGGCTCCTCTAGCAGACCCTGAAGTACAGGGTGACACATATACACTCTCTTTCTACCTTATATCCAAAATGTTTGGCCTAAAGCAGAAAGCCAATACATGCTTTATGAATATTGACACTGTTGTTAGGTTTGTGCTTTTAGAACTAGAAAATCCACTTAAAACAGCTATTTTACTGTTACAATTTTAAATTAACTCTGTATGTCACAAATAGGTCATGTTTTTTTCTGATTACTATTTATTGACATATAACTGTATTGCAAATATCCATAGATCAATCTGGAGACAACTGATATTTATGAGATTACAATTTCCAACCTATGAACACAATACAGCTGTACACTTTTATATTTTCTTCAATGTCTTACAATAAAGCTGAATAAAATTTCTGTAAAGATCTTTTGCACATCATTTGCTAGATTTATTTCTATGTCCTTTATTGTGAGGCAATTAAAATTATATCTTAAAAAAATCTTATTCCTGAGCTGAGGGTGTAGTTCATTGGTACAATACTTCCTAGTCCTGCAAGGGCCTGGATTTCACCTCCATCATGGGAAAACAACAAGCAGAATTTCCTTTCTCTTTGATAATAATACGATTGCTTCTCACTCATGGATTTTTGAATCCAGCAAGTTGACTAATTTTCTCATTTGAATGATTTTTGTTTGTTTGTTTTTTTTTGAGACAGGGTCTGGCTTTGTGGTTCAGGCTGGCAGTGAGCTCACTATGTAGCCCAGGCAAGCCTCAAACTCATCAATCCTCCTGTCTCTGCCTCCTGAGTGCTGGGATTACAGGCGTGAGCCACCACGCCCGGCTTGAATGATTTTTCTAATGATTTTTTTTATGAGAACAACCAAATAATTTCCAATAGCATAAACTTTTTTCCTCAAATCTATTAGTTAAGAACTCCAACACAGCTGTGAATGATATGATGTTAGAAAGCACTTTTTTAGATTCTATAGTTTAAGGGCATATATTAATGTTTTCTCACTATGCAAAAGGATAAAAATTTCTGTAAGTTAATGAAGATGACTGTATAACTCAATGAAACCTTTGGTACACTTTGAAAACAGTTGTAAAAAGGAAAATTTGTTCTAATCAATGCTCACATTAGAAAACAGAGCAAGACCAAATAAATAACTTCAAGGGAAATCTCAAATTACTTGAGAAACAAGAACAAATCAGCCCCAAACTCAAACTAAGGAGGAAAATTATAAATATGAGAGAGAAATTATTTAAACAGAATAAAATTTGTAAAACAAATAAACAGAGACCTTGCTTCTCAAAAGAATAACTAAACAAGCCCTTATTAAGACTGGCCAAGAGACAAGACACATATACACAGTAAGAAGTGACAACAGTGAAACCACAATACTGTCACAATCCAGAAGATCATAATTATGAATAATTATATTCCAACAAATTTTAAAGAAATAGATTTCTATATGATACAGAAAGAAAATAAAAGAGCATGTATAAAGGGGGGAGGAGGGGGGAGTGGGTAGGGATATGGGTAAAAATGAGAATTAACTTGTGGCATATACTGGTACAAATTTCCCAATGTTATATGTGATTTTGAGATGTATATAAATTGTACCAATCATGCTCGCTTCGGCAGCACATATACTAAATTGTACCAATAAAGAATTCAATTTAAAAAAAGAAATAGATTTCTAGACACATATGAACTACAAAAAACCCAAGAAGACAAGTATATCTAACAAGTGAATCACAAGCAATGAAATTGATTCAATAATACAGAATCTAGCAACTTAAAAAAAGCCCAGGTGTGCCGGAGGGTTAGCTCAGTGGTTCCGGCACCTGCCTCGCAAGCGCAAGGTCCTGAGTTCGATCCCCGGTAACCACATATAATGCTGGGCGGAGAGACACGCCCACCAACAATCAACACCGCATATCACAATGCCAGACATGGTGGCTCACGCCTGTAATCCCAGCACTCGGGAGGCAGAGACAGGAGGATTAGGAGGATTGCTGAGTTCGCGGCGGCTTGCCTGGGCTACATAGTGAGCTCAGGACCAGCCTGAGCTACAAAGCGAGACCCTGTCTCAAAAAAAAAAAAAGATATTATATTACCAATATTCCTGAAGTTGTTGAAAGAAAATGAAAGGGGGGGAGTGCTCCCAAATTCATTTATGGTGGGACTGGAATGTTGCTCAGTGGTGCTGCACCTGCCTGGCAAGCACAAGGTCCTGAGTTGGATTCCCACCACAAAAAAGAAGAAAAAAAAGCCCACTCCACCAAATTCATTTGTAGAAGTCAGTATCACCTAGATCGCAAAGGCAGACCAAAAAAAAAAAAAAGCTAAAAAAGAGAACTCTAGGCCAATCTCTTCAATGAACATAGATGCAAAAATCCTCAACAAGTTATTAGCAAACAGAAGGCAGCATATTATCATGATCAAGTAGGTTTCATGCCAGAGATGCAATGATAGCTCAACATATGTAAACCTATAAATGTAGTACATCACAGAAATACAAGCAAGGTAAAAAAAAGACACAATGATATCAATACCTTCACACAAGGTTTTTGACAAAATGCAACACCCGCCATGATAAAAACACTGAAGAAAAAAAGGTATAGAACCATATCTGAATACAATAAAAGCTATCAATGTGAAGCAACAGTTGGCATCATAATAAATGAGAAAAAAAACTAAAAGAATTGCCCCTAAAATCAAGAACAAGGGATTTGTTCATTACCACCTCTGCTGTTCAACATAATACTTGAAACATTGGCTAGATCAATTAAGCAAGAAAATGAAATAAAATGAGACTGCATATAGGAAGGGAAAACCTCAAAGTATCATTATGTGCAGACGACATGATATTCTACATGGAAGACCCAAATAATTCACCCAAAGAAACTCTTAGAATAACTAATTTCAGCAAGGTAGCAGGATACAAAACCAACTCACAAAATCATTAGCATTTGTGCACACCAACAATGAATGGGATGAGAAGGGAATTATGAAAATAATACAATTCACAGTGGCTTAAAGAAAAATTAAATACTTAGAAATTAACCTAACCAAAGAAGTGAAAGACCTCTAAAAAGAAAACTACAGTACTCCAAAAAAAAAAAAAAAAGGAGATTAAAGAGAACATCAACAAATGGAAAGATGTCCCTTGCTTCTGGGTAGGCAGAGCCAATACTGTGAAAATACTGATATTTCCAAAAGTGGTAGAGATTCAATGCAGTCTCAATAAAAACACAGTGTATCTTAAAATCTAGGGAAAACAATTCTTAAATTCATAAGGAAGCCAAAGAGACCTCAAACAGCAAAAGTAATTTTGGACAATAAAGGCAAAGCAGCCGGGTGTGGTGGCTCGCACCTGTAATCCCAGCACTCAGGAGGCAGAGACAGGAGGATTGCTGAGTTCAAGGCTTGCCTGGGCAACATAGTGAGCTCAGAGCCAGCCTGAACTACAAAGCAAGACCCTGTCTCAAGAAAGAAAGAAAAGAAAGAAAGAAAGAAAGAAAGAAAGAAAGAAAGAAAGAAAGAAAGAAAGAAAGAAAGAAAGAAAGAAAGAAAGAAAGAAAGAAAGAAAGAAAGAAAGGCAGAGCAGATGGCATGGCAATACCAGACTTCAAGCTATACTACAAAGTAATAAAGATAAAAACAGCATGATATTGGAAGAAAAATGACACAAGAATCAACGAAATAGAATTAAGTATTCCCAGACATTCAACTATTTGATCCTTCATAAAGGATCCAAAAGTATAAGGCGGAGAAAAGTTGATCTATTCACAAGTGGTATTGGGAGAACTGGTTATCTATTTGCAGAAAAATGAATAAAGATAGGAAAAGAAGTTAAGCTGTCATTATTTGTTGATGACATGATACTCTATCTAGAAGACCCTAAAAACTCCACCAAACACCTGCTAGACTTAATCACCAAATTTAGTAGTGTAGCTGGATACAAGGTCAATGCTCAAAAATCAATCGCATTTTTATACACAAATAATTGATTGATAGAGAAAGAAATTGTAGACTCAGTCCCTTTTACAATAGCATCCAGAAAAGTGAAATATCTAGGAGACAATCTAACAAAGGAGGTAAAGGACCTCTACTCTGAAAACTACAACACTCTGAGAAAAGGAGATTGAAGAGGATATCAGAAAATGGAAAACATCCCTTGTTCCTGGATAGGAAGAACCAACATCGTCAAAATGGCTTTACTCCCACGACTTCTATATAGATCCAGTGCAATCCTGATTGAAAATCCCGACAGCATATTTCACAGATCTAGAGAAAAGCATCCAAAAATTTTATCTGGAACCAAAAGAATCCTAGAATAGCAAAAGCAATTCTAGGAACAAGGACATGGCAGGGGGTATCACCTTTCCCAACTTGAAATTTTATTACAAAGCCACTGTGATAAAAACAGCATGGTACTGGCAAAGAAACAGACCTGAGGATCAGTAGATTAAAGATCCAGAAACAATGCCAGATACACTAAGCCACCTCATCTTTGACAAAGGAGCTAAACATCCTCAATGGAAGAAAGAGCCTCTTTAACAAGTGGTGCTGGAAAAACTGGGTTTTAACTAGATCCGTCTCTTTCACCATGTACTAAACTAAAATCAAAGTCAATGAGAGACCTATTAAAACAGAGACACTAAACCTGCTGCAAAACAGGTTAGGTAAAACTCTTGGAGACATTAGCTTGGGGAAAGACTCTATGAACAAAACCTCTATAGCACAAGAACTATCAGAAGAAATCAACAAATGGGATCTCTATTTAAAAAGCTTCTGTACGGCAAAGGAAACCATCAGCAGAGCAAAAAAGCAACCAACAATATGGGAAAAAATCTTTACCAGTAATTCCTCAGATAAAGGGCTACTATCTAGAATATATAAAGAGCTTAAAAAAAATCAGCCCTGCCAAATTTAAAGACCCAGTTCAAAAATGGGCATCTGAAATGAACAGACACTTCTCAGAGGAAGAAGTAAAAGCAGCTAAAAAGTACATGAAGAAATGCTCAACATCACTGGTCATTTGAGAGATGCAGATGAAAACCCTGAGATTTCATCTCACTCCACAAAGAATGGCTAGTATCTCGAAATTAGCCAGCAACAAATGCTGGTGAGGTTGTGGGAAAAAGGGAACCCTACTCCACTGTTGGTGTGAATGTAGACTAGTACAACCACTACAGAGATCAGTATGGAGATTCCTCAAAAAACTAGGATTAGAGGTCCCATTTGACCCTGCTATGGATATACACAAAAAAATTACAAGATTCCTATCACAGTGACAGCTGTGCACCCATGTTTATAGCAACTGAGTTTGTGATAGCTAAATCTTGGAAACAACCCAGATGCCCATTAACTCTAGACTGGATAAAGAAGATGTGGTTTTCTAATAAAATGGAGTATTATTCTGCCATAAAGAATGATGAGACTGAATCACTTATACTCAAATGGACGTACCTTCAGGACATACTAATATGTGAAATAAATAGGTCACAGATGTGCAAATATATATTTTCTCTGATATGAGAAACTGGAGTTATAAATGTTCTAGATTGTATGACTGATTGTGAAATAGCAAATATTTAAAGGGTAATGGTGCTTAGGGGTAAATAATGAAGAAAGAAAAAAATTAATGTTAAAAAAAAGAAACAATGCTTATATATAGGGGTGGTGGGGAGGTAAGGTGGGTAGGGAGTGGGAAAAGTGACAATTAAGTCATGTCATATACTGGTACAAATTCTCAGTGTGGAGTATAATTGTGATGTGTATATATAATGTAGCAATAAAATGTACCAAAAAAGAAAAAGAAAAATGAAACTGGACCTTTTGAAATAAAAATAAATAAAAAGATATAACCATTAAAATAGAAACATTAAGCCTGGAAAACAAAATAGATAAAACACTTGAAGACCTAGGAGAAGGAAAGAATTATCTAAACAGAACCTCAATTGTACAAGAAATAGCAGCAAGAATCAACAAATGGGATTCTATCAGGCTAAAAAGTTGTACTGCAGGGCTGGGGGTTTAGCTCAAGTGGTACCACGCCAACCTTAGATGCACAAGGGCCCGATTTTGATCCCTGGTACCACAAAAAGTTGTCTGCAAAAGATTCAATCAGCAGAGTGAAGAGACAACCTACAGAATGGGGAAAATGTTTTGCCAGTTACTCCTCAGAGGAGTAATATCTAGGATATACAAACAACTAAAAAAAAATCTAAAATTAAGGGCTCAGTCAAGAAACAAACAAGAAAAATGAACAGAAACGTCACAGAGGAAGAAACACAAATGACCAACAAATATATGAAAAAGATGTTCAACATATCTGGCCATTAGAGAAATCCAAATTAAAACAACACTAAGTTCCGACCTTACTCCAGAAAGAAAAACAATCATTTGGAAATCAAATAACAAATAATGGCTTGGCTGTGGTGAAAAATGTTGCATTTTGTATCACTGTATCAGGGTGTTGTATATCATTTCAGGATGGCAAAGATTTTTAAGAGAAACAAGGTAAGAGAGTAGGAAGAAATGTAAGAAAGACTTGAGGACTCTAATACACTTTAAAGGCACTTACAAAGACTCTAATGTCACTATACAGGAAGACTCTCATAACCATACAGGCACATCTGACTTACATCTGGGCACAATGCTAGAATGACCATTGGGTACTATTGTGATTTGGTACAGTAGGCCTTGTCATACATTTAAAAGGCTTAGATACAAACATTGAGCTGAACAAGGCAGCAAAAGACAAGTCAGAGTCAGAGGAAACAAGGGAAGGTTTGTAATAAAGCCATTCACATTGTGGCTTTAGTCTTTACCTTGTCTGTACTGCTATCAAATATTACCAGACTTGAAGGGCAATCTATCCTATAATAACTTCCAAAGGTGGATCAACCTATTGCATCCTCCACTGAGCCAAGGTAGTGGTTATTCTTCCTTTTGTAGCATTCAGAATTCAAGCTATTATTTAAACTTTCTTCCTTCAGTTCTCTTTTCTGAAGAGGTGGAGAGAGAGCTGCTACTCATCCCCTTCAATGGAAGGTGTTAAACCATTGGTGAGGTTTTGTTTCCATTGTTATGAAATTCCTGTTCTATGTATTTACTTTGGGGCCTTATTTCCTTCACAGTCGTGTGCATAATTCTCTGTTGGAATATCCCTGGGCTGTCTCTTATACTGGAGCTCTGTACACCATCCCATAAAAAGAATATGACTAATGGGGGCCGGAGATTTAGCTCAGTGGTTCAGGCGCCTGCCTCTCAAGTGCAAGGTCCTGAGTTTGATCCTGATAATCACATACAATGCTGGGTGTAGTGATTCATGCCCACCAGCAATCAATACCACATACCACAGTGCCGGGTGTGGTGGCTCATGCCTGTAATCCCAGCACTCAGGAGGCAGAGGCAGGAGGATTGCTGAGTTTGAGGCTTGCCTGGGCTACATAGTGAGCTCAGGGCCAGCCTGAACTACAAAACAAGACCCTGTCTAAAAAAAAAAAAAGAAAAAAAAAAAGAATATGACTAATGTCCAGGAAAGAAAAGCTGGTATATGAAAGTCCTAAGTGTCACTTATCTTGTATACTATACTGTCTTCTTTATAGTTCATTCTTTCATTATCAATGTTCTTTGTGCCAGGAGTCTAGGTGCTGTGGGATAGTGGACAGAACAAAACTAGCTTAAATCTCTACTTTTGAAAACATACCCTGCTCAAAGAGAAGATAATGTTCAAAATACATTAGAAAAAGAAATCATACTATGATAACTGGTAATATATACGATGTAGAGAACTAAAGGGAGGGAAGATAATAGTCGGAAGTTGCAATTCTCAATGGTGACTGAGGCAGGTTTGACTGAGAAGGTATGTCTTTGGTAAAGACCTCAAGGATCTGAAGTCAGCAAAACACCAGCTGGGGTAGAGCATATTGTGCCAAGGAAACAGCAAGCATGAAATCTTTGAGATTAAACCTGGCTGGTGCATTTTGAGAAAGTGACAGTAAAATGAGTGGAAGAGAGCGAAAGAGGGGAAGGGTTGCAGGCATGAAAACAGAGAAGTATAGGTCAGATCATTGAGGACCATGCAGTCTTCTAGCCAGGCTTTGGCTTTTAACTGGTGATTGGAAGCCACTTGTCTAATTACACCTTAACAGGAAAACCCTGGCTGCTATGTTGAGGAGGAGAAAAGGTAGCAGGTGAGAGACCAGCTAAAAGCTATTTACAATGATTTATCAGCAGAGCAATTATGAAGTCTTGGATTGGAGAGGTAGTGCTAGAAAGAAGCAGCCAGATCCTAGGTTTAGCTTAAAGTGAGGGCCAACAGAATTTGCAGATGGAATGACAGTAGATGTGAAAGAAAAGGAGCTGAGAATGACTTCAGGGTTTTAAGTGCGAATAAGCAGAAGGATGGAGTTACCATTACCAGTGGAGGGAGAGAAAGTCTTAGGTAGTTGCAGAGGGTAGGGCAGGAGCTTGCCCTTAGGCATAACTTTGAGAGGACTATTAAACTACTGCAGGTAGATGTTAAGCTAGATCTCTAAATCTGGATTTCAGGGTGCTCATCAGATAGAAGGTGCACTGTGTTCTCAGACTGAACGAGATTACCAAAGGAGCAAATTTTCCACATTTCCACTACTGTAGCCACACACCTGGATAATCTTATTTTTACATCGGATAGACTTACTTTAACCCATGGTTTCAGAAGTTTCAGTCTGTGGTCAGTGAGCTGTATTGCTTTGGGGCCCTGGTGGTGCACCACAGCAGGAGCATGTGGCAGGACGAAGCTGCTCACCTGAATGCAGAGCAGAAAGCTAAGAGACAGGAAGCGTACCAGTATCCCCGTCAAGGGCACGCCCCCAACCACCTCCCTTCTTCCAACAAGGCCCCACCTCTTAAATGATCTGCCATCTCTCAGTTAGCTCTATGAGTTGGGAACCAAGCCTTTATCACTTGTATTTTGGAGACCATTTCTGCACATCCTAGCACAAGCTTACACATAAATAAACAAGATCTAAGACTGAGCCTTGGACAGGCACGCTGATGTTAGGAGGCTGACAATAACTTGTTTGTAAAGGCCATAAACACATACATGTACATATTCCATGTAACATAAGTGGAAGCAAGCTCGAGTGACCGCTGGGGAAGGAGGGTGACTGGGATTAGTGTGGAGGAAGGAAATGATGCTGTGGTGTAGACCTTAGCTGTTCAAATGAAAGCTTTAAGAGTAAGAATGCAGCAGTGAGTCCCTAAGGCTAGGCTGCAGTGCGAAGCAGGACGGAGAGTGGGAGGATGTTCCAGTTTCTCTTGCCTTGTTCTACAACTCTATTTCCCCAGGAAGCCAGGTGTCCTGGCTGCCGGTCTCAGCTGCAGAACGTTTCGCAGGCTGCACATGCCAGATGCCCCTGAAGAGCCTGAGGAAGGCAGATGGGGAGGAGAAGCTGCGCTGTGTTGAGTCAGCGGCCAAGGTCGCAGTGAATCCCACAGGGGGCTCTGGAACTGTGACGCCCTTTCACATTGTCCCAAACTGAGGCAAGCGCCCTGACCCCAACCAGGCTGTTCCTCTGCAAGAGAACTCCTTACCTCCAGCAAGAGGGTTCTGTGACCGAAGACAAAGCCCAGAGAGAGCTGGGACCCATTAGCAGGTGATCCTTCCAACACCTGAAATGGAGATGCCTTGAAGAGAAGAAGGGGTGTGGCCAGGGTGCTTCAGGAACCACTATGAGCTGCAAATGCACTAGAGGCTAGAAATGCTATTTATTCTGTGTATGTGCTTGTGTGTACAGGTAGGCAGGTGCAGTACTGGGGCTCGAACCCTGGTCCTTGTGGGTGCTAGGCAAGTGCCCTTCCACTAAGCTACATTCCTTAGCCTTTTTTTTTTTTTTAATTTTGAGACAAGGTCTTGCTTCTTTGCCTGGGGTCAAAACTGAACTTGCAATCCCGCCTCAGCCTCCCGAGGAGCTGGGATTATAGGTATGTGACACCTGACCTTGCTGGGTTTGAATGTTACATTCAAATGAATGCAAACAGATGGAGATAGCTCTTTATTTTATCTCGGGAAAGCATATCTATTTACTGGCTTTTTATCACAGTCAGCATTTTCTGCTAGAATAATGTTATTTAAATTCCTTTAGGGAAGTGATTAGAGAACTGGATGAAACAGGAAGAGTCTGCAAGAACTAATGCCATCAAAACATGACCGAGAGCTGGAGTCTACTGGACAAGGGAGCCATGAAAAGAATACAGGCCAGACTGAGACACTAAAGCAAACGAATCCTTTCATCCTGCTGGCCTAGTAGGCATGTGGAACTGTATTGAGGCTGGTTTGGCATCAGACAGAGTGGGGAAACTGCAAAGTGGGTGGTGGTTGTGCATAATGAATTGTCCCAACTCAAATACCAGTAACAACTCCATTGAGAAATACTGTGATTAAAAGAAGTTAGGTACCTACTAACTGGGGCACTGTTGAGACCATAAGGGGGCTACAGACAGTGGATCCAGACAAGAGGAATACGTGTGAAAGAGGCAGGTAAAGCCAGGGAGGGCTTGCAGCTATCCACATAGGTGAAGGAGCAGACTGAACCCAAGCACTTGGGGTGGTATCAAACATGTGTAAGTGTAAAGGTTTTGAGTTCCCCAACTGTTGTCTTCATGTTGAAAAGTGATTGCAGGGCTGGGGGTGGTAGCACACACCTAATAATCCCTGTTATTCAGGAGGTTGAGGTAGGAGAGTCCCAAATTTGAGGCCAAACTGGGCAACTTCGTTTCAAAATAAAACGGGGAGGTTCAGGTGAGCATGTAGCTCAGTGTTCTTTGGGTTCAAACCTTAGTATTCCGTCTTCTTCCAAAAGCAAAAGACGAAGCAGAAAGGGATCTAGTTCCTCCTGTGGCATAGGTGACATCATCTCGGCGACAGATTCCTAATACAAATCATTAACATGCCCCCAGTGTTTCACTTCTGTGCAGACAGGAATTACCGTGTTCCTTGGCAACCTCAACCCCTGTGAGAACACTAGCACTTCCTCGGTGCAGTGTTGCCCCCGTGTTCTTATGTCATGGTCCACAGAGAGACTAAGTAATTGTGCAGCACCCTGAGTTAACTCCAGGAGGTTGAAGGTGACAGGCCTCATCTGGCCATAGCCAAGGCTGCGAGATTTGAAGACTGTGGCAATCCTGGGGCACATCAGAATCCCGCTTTACCAAGTAAGCCTCGAAAGGCAAGGAAGCTTTAGCATGGAACCAAGAGATGTTGCAATAAATCTAACCCATGGTTTTTGCTTTTTGTTGTTTTTTGGCAATACAGAAGATTGAACCTAGGCTTCATGCATACTAGGCAAACTATGGAGCTACCTGTCAGCCCTAAATCTATGGTTTTAATACTTCCACACTGAATCTATGGGTAAACTGTATTTGCTTAAAGACTTAAAATGTTTGTGGCAATTTGGCATATTAGCAAATTGGAGCAAACAGTTTTAGGTTCTAATTTAAAATGTGTCATTTTACACTTATGATTTAAAAACGAATGATAAGAAAATGAGACCCAGTTCATACAGTATATGGTATTGAAACACTTCAGAGAACTTGAGATTCACTCTATTTATAGGTTTAATTTGTTTCAATTTATGTGAGTTAGGTACTGGAGAGATTTTGTTGTTTGGCATAAAAAGTTTTCTGTTAGACATTAGATAAGCTTGAAAATAAAGCAAATTGAATGTGTAAATGCAATTCAGAATCAGAGGAGTCAAACTGCTCAATTTGGATGTGTCTCTGCTCACTGACAGTGGCTTATTTTATTCAAATTACCTATATTTGTGAGAAAATAAGATTGGTAAGTTGAACCAAGAGATTTAAGAAAAATTAATTTTAAAATGTACACTGAGTAGAGAAACCTGAGAGAGACCAATTTAACTAGGATAAAAGTTAACAGTACTGAGAACAGCTAGACCATCATTGGGTACCTCCCATCCCATGTGATGTGGTGGGCACTGTACTGTCTCTGCCAGAAATGCAAACCTTGAGTCAAATCCTGCGTATGCAGCAGATGAACCGAACAAGACTCACATCCCGCATAGCGACTGGCTTGTACTCCTAAATGTGACAAGGTCTCTGGAGGTAGGGAAAGGCAGAGAGCTGTTCCAAATCAAAGGAGATAAAAGAGATAGGACAACCAAATGTCATAATAATGTGAATTAGATCTTAGACCAGGCAGAAACATGTAACAAAGAAGGTAACTGACATACCTGACACTTTAGTAGTGGCAGTAGACAATAGTTTTGGACAAATGTTATACTACCTAATTTTCATAATTATACCGCAGATTTGCAAAAGCATCTGATTTAGGAACCAATACCTAACATCTATCCATCAAGAGGCTGATAAAAGTAAATGAAGCAAATATGAACCATCAGTCAATCCAGATAAAGAACATGTGGCAGTTCTTAGTACTGTTCATTTTTCTCATTTGAATTATCAAAATTGTTGAGAAGAGCTCACAACTTAGCCCCAATTACACATAAAACACCCCTAGGTATAAAACTTAAACCTCAAGTAACAGTACAGTCTTTTCCACAAAAGCCAGTCTCAAACATGCTCCAACTTGCCACAGGCACAAGTTAGGCGCTGTTCATGTGGGGCATCTCAAGTCTGGCATGTTGCTGTTCTCATGCTGTGCAAGGAACCATGCGAGGGAGAGCATCCTGAAGCCCACGGAGCGACAGTGTGTTCATGGTTCCCACTCTGGTGTCTTTGCTACTGCGGGAGTGCTTTCCCCTACTGACTGTAAAGACCCATTCCACAGGCGTGCCAGCGCTGGCCTTTGTATTCACTCCACAGTCAGTGCACCACAAACTCGGCGAAGTTGCAGAGGCTCCACTGAGCATGCCCATCAGTTCTGCAGCTCTCCCCCAAATACACATTGCTTGGTGGAGCACAATGTGTGCCAACTTGCTCTCTCTTAATTTTTAACTTTATAAGTTCTGTCCCTTCCAGCAAATGCCAAGCATGGAATGAAAAGCCAAATACCTTCCTTTGAGCCACTCACACGCAGGTCTTCGAGACATGGTGAGATGCTCAAGATCCCTTACTTAGCTAATAAGGCCCTCAAAACAGCCAGAAAGGACATTTCTACAAAGGGAGGGCAGGGTGATGGTGTGAACCATATAGGATTTACTTATTTACATAGGCTGAGGATTGCTTTTGGTGTCTGTGGACTTCCAAGGGACTTCTCACTCTCAAAAAAGTAGCAAGTGATTCCCATCAGGGGTGCCACACTACTGTTTTTCTTGACCCTCCCCTAATATTTCTAAAATCACCAGCAATCTAGTAGACTTGCTACTGCTTTGTCCCACAAGCTTCTGGCTCCTTACTGAAGCCTCCACTACGACTTGTTGGGAGGCAGAAGTAGCATCTCTGTGATGAGCTGGGATTGCTACTCACCTTCCCTACCTCCTTCAGAATTCGGACAAGCCGCAGAGCAGGGCAGGGGCAAGGAAGGGAGTCTCCATCCTTTACCCAGTTAGTTCTCAGACACTGTTGTAGGCAACCTGTCCCACCATTCACACAACCTGAGGTCTGGGGCCATTAGCAGTGATCGTAGTGACATAAAATTGTCTTGAGAAGCAAAGTGTAAATTGCAAGTAAAAAACAAACCATTCATTGGGATTTTTGCCCTGCAAAGATTTTCTCAGGCTACACATGCTCACTCTTTGATTCAACAATCTCACTTCTAGGAACAGGTTCCACAGATTTTTATGTGCAAGTGATATGATAAAGTAAGGTGCAGGCTTATCATAGCAAAAGACTGACAACTTACGTATTTTGGCAAAGGGAACTGTTCCAATAAAACTTCCTACAGATGTATACTGAAATATACCATTTTGAAAAAGAAATGGAGGAGCATTTCGTATTCTGAACTGGAAAGGCCTCCTAGGTCCCTTCTTCAAAGTACATAGCTCGGGTACAGACAACACTGTATTATGTGACATAGAAGACAGAACATACTTTGCTCAGAGGGCAGTGAGGAAGATGTGTGAGAGTCTTTTTACTGTTTGGCTTTCTAGATTTCCATTATCCAATCCTACAAGCACACTACATATTTAGAAATGAAACCACTTAGCATATGTACTTTCCGTGGCTTGGAGGACTGAGGAAGAAAGGTAACTTGAGCACAGAATTTGAGGCCATCTTGAAATAAACAGGCTAAAATGAAATCAACTTAAAAGATTACAGTAACTGACACTTTTTTGTAACATAACTGCGTGCTTTATTGAGATACACAGTAAAGCAGTAATATAATACAATAGTAAGGCATATATTTGGTGAAGTCTGATATGTTGTGAAAATGCAGTAAAACTGAAGTTTAAAAAAATAATTAGTAAATGTTACAGTGTTGGTGTTAAAACACAATATACTATGATACTCAAGTAAGAACCCAGTACCTGAAAACAATGACATAACATGCCATGTGATGTTTATGCTTCAGTTACATTGACTATGATTTACAGTTTAATACTTCGTGGTTATGAGGAACACAAAACAAAATCCAAATTAAGCTTTAAACTCAGCAATAAAGCTCTCAGTTTTTATTCAAATATTTTGACAGATCCACTCCAGAACTAATAGCTAAAAGATAAAACAAAAAGATTAAAAGAAAATTATGCACTCTACCTCTGATTTTAGAGCAAAACTGAAAAGTTATTACAATGTAAAGTAACCCCTTGTTTTAAATCCTTGAGTATGGGAAAAGTCCAGTGTCACATAAAGGAACAAATCCAAGATGAAAACCAATTTACCTTATAATGTGTTGCCTTAGAGCTTTGGGTTTTCTTCTGGAAATTATAAAGGAAAAAGAAAATGAAGAAAAATGTCCACATAATAGATAAGTGATGCTGTGAAACAGGTGTGCACAATTACCAGGGACACCCCAAAACCAAAGTGAGGTAGAAATAGCATGAGAAGCTGTGTTTGATGTTAATTATCAGTAATAAGATGGACGAAACTCACTGTCCAAAAGTTAATTACACTTGATGTCAGAGTAATAGACTTGCTAAATAATAGGATACACGGTGATTTCTATTGAATTAATGATTTTTTAAATGAAAGAGTAATACAATGACATGAAAGAGTAAAGCTTTTTCCTACCAGTCCTTAACTTTCCCTCGTCTTCTCTTT
Organism: Thryonomys swinderianus; assembly: GCA_004025085.1. Classification (NCBI taxonomy): domain Eukaryota; kingdom Metazoa; phylum Chordata; class Mammalia; order Rodentia; family Thryonomyidae; genus Thryonomys; species Thryonomys swinderianus. The sequence continues at coordinate 14,372 of PVIC010011407.1, read as the reverse complement.
TTCCTCCTCTCTTTGAACAGTTGTGTTTGTCGATATATTTAACACCTGCCTAATTCCCCAGAAAAGGTTTGGAGAAGCTTTTGCTTTTGGAACACTCGAATTGATTATTTTCCTTCCCACTCACAAACCGGTGTGGAATTAGTTGCAGAGAAATGCACAAAGAAAAAGCACAGTTCACGGGCTTCTGGACTGTTATTTACCAGTGTCACAATGTGATGCGGCTACTGTCTTACACATTTTGTCCAAGAGTTATTTTAAATCAAGTCTTATGACATTTAAAAAACTCATCGTGATGGGGAAAAAATCTAACAACAAGAACAACAACAAGAACAACAACAACATCAAAACCACCCACTTCTGTTTAACTGTGAGAAGAAGGCAGAATAATTTATCTGTAGTTAGAGAGCATACGTATGGATGGTTATGAATGTTCATCCAAACCGTTACTTCAAGAGCGGCTGCTCCCTCACAGGGATTGGCTGGGAATCCACAGCCCTCCAGCCTTCCCCATCCTCCTCCTACTGCCTGGGAGTTAAAAATGCCTTGTGGTGTTCTGATTTCCACAGGAGCATCGTTAAATCTAAATTGTGGCACAGGCAACAGCAGGAAACTGAACACACCAACCAACAGATTATAGTGATATAATAAGTCTTGTGTACTCATTCACATGTTCCTTTTTTAAAAATGCAGTACTCTAGTTGTCAGTGAAAAGTTTACAATGAGAAACATCTGGAGCCCCAGATAATGTTTTAGCATGGCAGTCCCCTCCTGGTTTCAGGCTCCAGGGAAAATTCATCCTGGACCAAGCAGGTAAGCCTGGATGACTGGAGGTGATTTTTTTTTTTCCCCATCAGGAAGTGGTAGGAACATCTGAAGAAATGTAAAAGGCCTATAGAAATTCATATCTATTTATCTATATACCTATAGTATTTATATACTTATAGACATATAGATGTGTAAAATGAAAGCTCAAAGCCAGCCTCACTCAGTCAACAATTCTCAAAAGAGCAACATGAAGTAGTCATTTGGTGGTATTAGCATAAGTCCTATCTTTAATATGCAAGAAAAGAAAAATGCCATGAATTCCATATGAATATCACGCTAAAACAATGCAAAACAATGCGCTGCCTCAGTTCGTGTGTGTGTGTGTGTGTGTGTATGGGTGTGTGTGTGTGCATGTGTTTGTTTTTAGGGGTTTTTATAAACAACTTTTTTTTTATAAAGCACACTTTAGTTTACAATCTTTCTTTGTAACTGTTATAAATTTTTAAACAACCCAAAATGCGTTCCATATAAAGAAATGGCAAGTTATTTAGCTATCAAGATTTTACATGTAGTTTTCTTATAACTTTTTTGTACAATTGCATAGACGTGTAAAACCTGCCATTGTTAACAAAACAGTAACAGACTTAGAAACTACTGAAATCTACAGTATAGTACCACTACCCTTCACAAAAATATAGATTTTATTTCTTGTAAACTCTTACTGTCTAATCCTCTTTGTTGTATGAATATTATAAAAACCATGCGGGAATCAGGAGTTGTAAAACATTTATTCTGCTCTTTCTTCATCTGTCATGACTGAAACTAAGGTCTCCATCGCTCTGTTCAGATCATCCGCCATGTGGAAAAGGCTTCCTACATTGTGTCCTGGAAAACAAAGGGGATAAAAAAGACTAAAAAAGGTGAAGGGATCATTACTCTTATTTGCTACTGTTCAGGTAATCATTCCCCATTTCTGGGTGAAGACAACACAAAAGATGCATTTGAACACAAAAGGGTTTGAATTTCACCAGTTTCCAGAAAGAAGCAAAGCCTTGTTAATGAAGCGTTGTGCGTTGTTAGTATCAGCTTAATACCGGATCGGGCTACCGGTGCCATTTCAATAGAAAAAGGCCAAATGTTGCATTCATCTTCCCAATGTAAATATCATGTTAACAGGAGTCCATGGATAATCACATGATTCCTGTCACAGCAGGAATATATAATGACAGGAGATAGCTTTTCCATTTGCTGTATTTTTTCTTACTACCAAACTTTCACCACCCTGAAGAGTACCAACACCACCCCCCATACCACCACCTTTATTACCATCATGGCCATCATCACACACCACGTGAATCTTCATTTTTAAGGCTGTTTCAAGCTGTGAAGGGTAGTGGTATTATGATGGAGGTGACCATTTTCTCTCTGCTTTTATTGGGTTCAAGAATAAACTTGGGAGTTCAACTTTTTGTACACTAAAAACATTGAAGTAGAAAGTTTCAGAGTAAAAAAAAAAAATACTCTTCACTGCAAATTACTCCAGAGCCTAACTGTAATATGACCCACATGGATTACAAGGATTTAAGTACCCTGTGAACCCATCTTCAGTCTCTTTCTATATCAAGTTCAACAATCAAAATGCTCCTTTAATAGTAAGGTGGCATGACCTGGCATGAATCCTCCAGCACTCAACACAAGAGCAACATGGTGACCCTCAGCACTCTGCAGCAAAATTCAGATGCAGAAAGATAATCTGAGTCATTACAGATTTCCTCTTCTTATATTTCCCATATTCTTTACAGGGCTAATTTTAAATCTTGCACATTGATAAATCATTGTGTTCTTCAAATCCTGCTTTGGAACGGAAATGCTTTATTAGGCTATTACTATCTTGCCACATATCAACTTTACAGATTCTCATAATGATTGCTTAAAATACCAATAAAAATTAAAGATAGAACTAGAGAAGGTTCACTGTTCTATTATTTATTTCAAGTGTATTTTTAAAAAAAAAATGAAACTTGGAAGAGGGTTCATGGCAGGCCTTTAAACAGTAATGGCACCAGATCAAATTGAAGACTTATGAAAAGTTTAAGGCCATTCAGGCACTTATATTAAGATGATAAAGTGTATAAATCTGAGTTTTATGAGTGCAAAGAGTCTCAGTAAGACCTAATTATCTTTTCTTGAAAAAATCACTTTGGATTTTGGTTGAGGCTGCAAATATGAAAACTTTAAACAAGTCATATTTAGTCTTCATAAAATGGATGGATAGTTTGGCAGCCCTTGGTAAAAACTGAAATCATGTTTGGTTTTGTTCTATACCGTTAAAACCACAAGAAGACACAATGGATCTATTGCTGTTCCTTAGAGCTCAGAATATAAGTATGTATCTGAAGCCACTAGGTCAGAGGCCTTCCTTGTAGCTGATTTCTGACTGCACAGTACTCCCAGGAAATGTGCACAATGATTCATGCATAATGGAAAATGGACACACTGACTTCAAATTCTGAACCACTAGCAATCTTAATAGCTATTAACCAAGCCAGTAAAAAAATTACACTCAAAGTATTTCCTTTGGCAGCTAGAAAATGCATTATAAAATGTAAAACAGAGGGAAGAATTCAGCTTTCCCTCTCAGCTTATTGGTAATAAAGTGCCTTCTCACAGACAGGGTGTCAGTGTGTTGTCCAGTCGGGCCTGGCGTTCACTACGTAGCCTCAAACTCGTTGTAATCCTCCTGCCTCAGCCTCCTGGGTGGTGGGATGACAGGTGTGTACCACCACATCCAGCAAAAAGTGCCTTTTAAAATTGTGTACTAGTGGATGTGAACTGCAGTTCGAAAGATAACATGAATAAATGCATTTACAGAGTACACAGCCAAAGGGTATTTTCAGTCCTTGACACAGTGTTCTTTTACTACCTGGAAGAAAAATTCCTATTCTCCTAAAGAGGTCTAAGTTCTAGGGCTGTCATCAACTTAAATTTCCCAAGCTAAATAAATGTTCATTATTCTTAATATACCACACATTCTCACAAAATGTTTGGTGGCCTTTAACCTGTTTTAGACTGTTCAAAGTTCACAACTGATCTTGTGACCACCTTTATGCCATAAAAGCAAATAAATTTTAGTTACCTCACCATACCTACATTATGCTGTTGGTGACCTCATTTATAAATACCATTCACCAGAATATTGATTCCAATTTTTCCCCCACGGAGGTTTTCATTACATCCAGGAAAAAAAAAAAAACTCTCTTTGACCAGATATTGCCCCAAAGAATCCTACCTCAGTCCAGTGGATGATAAAACTGCAGTGTGACATGGATATAAAAAAACAGATTTGGATCTTGGTTCTGTTATCCATGTGTGGAAGGCAGGGTATCAGTGAGCTCATTAACTTTATGTGACAGATTGTTCTAAAGTCAAAATTACAATCTCCTACTACACATGTAAGAGGCACTGAAGAGTAACCAGGATTCAAGCATTTGCAATCAGCTTCAGTCACAAGTTGACATAAGTATATGCCTATAGAAAGTATTAATTTAATCCATTCTTAAGCAAGGGTTATTGAACACAAAGGCAGCATGCATTGAACATTAGGGCAGTTTTCTGTGTTTCCAAGTTGGCACAAACTGCAACACATTTAGTCTCACAAGCCACCACTGCCTAAGGGAGTTGTTTTCCACAGTGATTGGAATTGAGATTTTCTGGCAAAGATCCAAGACCTCAATAGCAATCTGGCACTCTATTTTTAAAAAAATACAATTCCCAAATAAATGGTTAGCTTTCAATTGGCCAAAGCCAACCCAGAATATCACACTGAAATTTGCTTATCTTTTCTTCTCTATAATTTAATGTCTGGAAAAAAATCTGGTCTACTGTGAATTTTGTATGTTTTCATAGTGTTAAAAAAGTGATTATTTTGATTCTCTGGCTTCTGGAAGCTTATCTTTCATCTCTCACACACCTAAGACAATAGTCTCCAAATGGTTTTGTAACTTTAACTGCCTGCGCTGGCCTTTAAACAGTGTGTTTATGAACAAAACATGTCCACGGGTTGGCAAACTTATGGTGTGATTTTTCACTGAAAGTTAAAATAAATTTAAGGAGCACTTACCATAAGACTGGACTCAAGAGATCCCACATAAGAAGTGCAGGAGCTAGGAGCATTCAATGCTTCAATGATTGAAGTTTCCTTAATTTTTTTTCTTCCCAGTCTACCACTCCTTCCCTGTCACCCAATTCCTAAAGCCTTGGCCTAGAGAACTGAGATTTTGAAATAGACACACTGAGGATCCTTCAGTTCATTAGGCTTATATGGCATGGTGTTGGCAGAATTTCTCATACAATTTCTTATGTTGAAAAGAAACAGTGGCCATGTCAAGTCTATGCCATTGCTAGGGATCCACAATCTATTCAGAGAAAAACTTTCCACCCATCTACCTACTCTTCCAGAACTACAAAGCTATTGGCGGCCCATGGGAGTATTTCTACTCCCTTCTTCACAGTAAACTCTAGACAAGGACAATTTTGTTTCATGTCACTCAACACTTTGTCACCCAAAGTCATTTCATTAGGTAATTCAGAATCCACAAAATATTCCTGGGAGAATGGGAGTTAAGGAGTAACTTTTACTGTAAGCGCCCAAACCACAATTGGTGATAATGCTGTGCTCTTCTCCTTTGAGACCCTGAAGAGATTAATAAAGCCCTTAAGATTTCCACATTTCCGTTTTTTAACTAACTGGTTATCTTTCTCTCTGGCTCCAAATTCCAATGAAAAAGAGTGGCCTCTCAAAGGCAAGCTGAGACACAGTGAGCCTCTCAACACCGCTCTCTCAAGAGGCAGGACTGTGTCCAAGTTAAGAGTGCAGCTCTGCAGCCAGGCTGCCTGGATGCCAATAGTAGTTTTTTTGCCTTGGACACGCAGCTTATCCTTTCATTGACTCAGTCTTCTTATCTGTTAAGTAGGGTTAAAAACAGTACCTACCTCATAGGTTTGTCGTGAAAATTGCATGATAAAAGAATGGCAAGAGCTCACAACAGTGCTTGGTACACTGTGCTCAAAAAATTTTTAGAAAGTTAGCCTAAATGGGAAAGAAAAGAGTATAGGAAGGAAGTAGGGGAGAAAACAAAAACAAAGTGAAGTCATCCCAGAAGCATATAACCCAAGGGCACTGGCAGGAAACTCTAAGGTCCTGGAACTGGCCGGAAACTTTATGACTCATCAGTTTTGTTCAAGGCTGAATTTATTTGGAAGACTGTGTGTGTTGCAAATGGCAACAGATGATGAACCTCAGGATTCCAACCAAGGGTCTACAAAGGACTGCCATTTTAAAGAGATCCCTGCTCCCCCCAACCCTGTTCCTGTTGTCATGGTGATGACAAGGGCGATGAACATTTGAGGAATGTTCCTCATGAGCTGCAAGTGGAGAGGTGACTACCATCCTTATGTGATGACACAATGTGTAATACACACATGCGCGTGCACACACACAAGTCTTACACAAAGGCCAAACATAGAAAGCAGGATGAGACAGACAGAAGCCATGGCTGTGGGTCTGAGTCTCACCAACCTCTCTCATTGGCTTTCCAGGGGCATTTCTTCCTTTAACAATAGAGAGAGGAAGAGGCAGAGATATCAGAAAAGGGGAAAACATGCACAAATATACAGTTTCATACCAGTTTGCTTCTTTTACCAAACAAATGCTGAGATGGCAATTCATTTATATTCCCTTCTGGAAAAAAATAGAAACAAAACAAAACAAAAACCCAAAAGACACATCTAGTCAAATAACCTTTACATACACTTAGTCAGTATAAACAGGTAACATGATCCAGGAGACATAATTTATAGAAACCAGCGATTTCATGCATTAAACTGGATGAAAACTGGCACAGGATAGAAATTGGAGAAATTGAGCATTATTTGTGAGGGCAAATATAGAATCTCAAGCTTAGTGTAGAGACTGCAGAATCTCTTCACCCTTGACTTGACAATACACTGAAACATAAAAAGTATTTGAAGGCATATGCCAGAAGCCTGCACCCCAAATGCAAAGTAGAACCCCACAGAGGGGCTGGAATCCATACTCTTAGGAGAACTTGTTCTGTCCAGTAAAAAACTGAGCTTGTCCTCAATGGAACGAGGGGCATTTGGGAAAACATAAAAGCCACAGAACCAGATTCAAGAATGAGCTTTTAACGTCAGCCTCAAAACCCAAAAAATACCAAGGGCCCTGCAAGTTAATAGCTAAAGGGCCACTAGCTTTCTCTTATAGAATCCTGCATGTGTATGCACTGGACCTATTTTTGAAAAGCGATTACAATGAGAAAATATTCTTATATTCGTAACCACACAGAACACTGGGACCTCTGCTCCTACCTAAGGTGTCTTGGCCATGCAGTTTCTTTTGATCTCCAAAGTCCTGGAAAGTGTGTTGGGCACGGGGCTCTGTGACAAAGAGGTGATCTAACATATGAAACCTAGGTTCCATCCTCAGAAGCATGAAGTCAAATAATAATTTTGAAACAGTAGAATCGTGGTTTTCAAACCAGTTGACTAACAATGGCATACTTCCTAACATATTCTAGGGAATTCTGGCACATATAGCAGATAACAGCAGCGTGTTTCTCTGCAATGCACTTTGCTCAATGCCTCTAAGGGCGACTCCTTTCATGACAATTTCAGGTCTAGAATAAAGAAGTAAGCAGCCAGAAAAGAAATTCACAAACTAGGGCTCCAAACTTCTAGTACACATTAAAAGGTTTTCTAAGCATGATTGACTCTCCTTCCGGCTCACCCTTCCTTCTGTCTTCCTTTTCTTCTTCATTTATACCTTCTCTCCCTTTCTTTTTTCTTTTCTGCCTGCTTCCCTCCCACCTCTTACTTCTTTGCCTTCTGAATTTTCCCCAGAGTCAACAGATAATAAGAGCATAAATACTGCAGCTTGACCACGTAAGAGCTGCCCATCCAAGATGTTCCTCCAGCTGGGGAAATGGAGAAAAATATGTATTGGCTCCTCAGCAGTGGTGTTACTAGTGGCAGATCTTGACCAGATGACAGGAGAAAGAGGGAAGCTCATTTCAACCTTGAGAACTAAACAAAGCATAGTGTGAATCTCTCACTTTTCCTCTGGATGCCTTTGGCTAAGTTGTATTTATTTAGTGTATTACCAGGGAGCTGAACCCAAGACCTTTATACTGAGCTCTATACACAGACCCTTTTAAGAACTTTATTAAAATTTTGAGACAGTGTCTAAAGTGCCCAGGCTAGGTTTGGATTTGAGATCTTCGTGCCTCACTCTCCCAGAACACCGGGATTATAGGAATGTGCCACCACGCCCATGCCCAGCAGTAAGTTTTCTCCTAAAAAAAACAAAAACAAAAACAAAGAAACAAACAAAAAAACTTTACAATTTAAGGTTACACTATCTGGTAGCAGAATTAATCCTATTCTCTCCACGACTGTAGTTCCTTAAGGATAGGGGCCCACAATGCTATTTACCTTGCACTGTTCCTAGATAATCTTAGTATTTGACAAGTACTGGCTAAGCTGAATTGGTGGGGTCCTGGTCCAAAGTCTTCGAAGTTATACCCAACTTGGCTCTGAATGCTACCCTTTAGCCTGCATGCCAAGGGTCTGATCACTTTTTTTGGTTTTTAATTTTGGACAAGTTTTAAAATTTCAGACCTATAGGAAGAAAAATGTTTGCATGAAACAGTATGATTTAACTTCAGAATGTAATTGATTCCTAGAATGATTAAGATTACATAACTATACTTAGTACATAACTATATGTACTAATGTTATGGTAAGTGGACCTCCCAGAGCCATAATAAGCCTGATCTCTCTCCAAATCCCTCCTTGGCCCTTGGGTCCCAATGTGCTCATTAATATGGTACCAAAAGAAGGTCACCTTTTTGTTGAAAAAGAGTAGGGAGAAGTTCAAATACTTCCTTAAATTGCAAATTCCATTGTTTTAAAAATATTTCAATACATATGCTCACTGGTTTCATTATACTACTAGTTTTAGTTCGTTAGAAAGATTTCTGTTATTATGTTTCCTTTCTGGAAGAATCTTTTTGGTCTGTGTCTTGTACTGTAACTATTTTGAATATAATGATACATATTGTACTAAGTATAATTCTCTTATTTCACTATGAAAGTTTTAGTCTTACATAGAATAGACTGCCTTTTACTTTATGAAAAGTAGTTCTACATTGCAAAATCAGTTACTCAGTTACATCATTTTAAAAAAGTTTGTGATCAATCATTAAAGTACCAGATGTAAGTTTTATTTCATAAAGACATTCTTCAGACAGGAGCTTTCTTAGAGCTCTAGTTAGGGTGTACATTTCATGTCTGGTGTGTTGTCCGGAAACAAATCAAGAGAAAGAAGGGGTAGGTATGCTGGGCCCATCCTGGGTTGAAGTAAAGGGCAGGTCATCCTGGGAGATGCCTAGTTTTTGGAGGCAGTGTGAAGGTGAGATGGCTGAGTCACTGTTTTAAAGTCAGAACCACTTACAGGACATTTTTGTCTCTGGGTGCCCTCAGCTTTTTTTTTTTTTTTTTTTAATCTTAGTTCACTGGCTGTTTTAAAAAATTAAGAGAGAATCTAAGAGTCTGCCCTGCTTTAAATACTGAACATATAAGCTCTTTGATGAACACAGGTGTTAAGTGTATAAACCAATTCACCAGTGGTTCTGTTGAGCTGAAAATTGATCAGCATTGAAACCTATGACTATATTCATGGAATGAGTCAGAATGGACAGAAAAAAGAGTATGAAACAGGGACTAGCAACATTTTTCTGTAAATGTTTTAGGGGTTGCAAGCCACAAAGTGTCTGTACCAGTTATATAATTCTGACACATCTACTCTACTTTCATAATGAGAAAACAACCATCAGCAACATGAATGGGTATGGCTGTGTTCCAATAAAACTTTATTTCTAAACACGGGCAGCAGGCCAGATATGGATGAGGAGCTGTAGGTTACTGGTCTCTGGTGTAAAGGGACAATTGGTCAAATCTTTAAATGGGAAGGAAACAGTTGTGCTTGGAAAGGGGTCACAAGAATCTATCTTCGCTCTGTGTGAGTGTGTGTGGGGGGTGCTGGGGATAGGCCTTCATGCATACAAAGCACCCACTACTACTGAACTACACTTCCAGTCTCACCTTTGTTCTTTCTCTTTCTCTCACAAAAGACCTGTGGATCAAGATTTGAAATTTTAAAGACAGCAGTTTTCACAGAGCTGTTGGGTTGGTAATTGAGGGGCATATGAAAGAAGGTATGTGAGCTTATTGGGTGGGATGGTATGAAAGGGACAGGATAGCATGGGCTGTTCGGGATAAAAATTATGTGGCACAGGTCAGTAGGAAAGAGACTGTAAGACAGCAGAAAGCCCACATGGAGCTGATGTTTTCTTGTCTTACTGCACTAAAAGCTTATCTTGAATCCTGTCATTCATTAATCGACATAAAGTGGCACCTCATTTTAGAGAGCCCAATACCACAGGAGAGTGTTTCTCTTATCTATGCACATACTGAACATAAAAAAATACATCTTTAGATTGCAGAGAATTATGAACAAATTATCTTTAAATTACTTCTTTTGTTTGGTTTACCTAGGTAGTGTTGCTATAAAATAATGGTGGAGATTTAGAAAACGTCTCAGAAGAGATAGTGACTTTTATTACACTGGTCATCAAATGCTATATATCCTTACAGAGAGATGGATGATAATTAGATAAAAAGATTAGATCAAACTTGGCTAACGTTCAGTGTTTGAATATACACTGAGTGACTGAAATCCCTCAAATGGTTACGAACTATCTACAGATTAATCAGGAAAGGTGTAACTGCAAAGCTAAATGTGTTCACATTCACACCTTAAACACACTTTAGTTTATACTGCCTGTTAGGCAGGGTCGTGCTAGCCATGGTTTATCATTTCACTAAGTGGAGAGGCATGCTATCCTTTATTAATTTGGAGAACAGTTTAGTGGGGCCATTGAGATAAGATCAGATGCCTAATTTAACTTGCTGAATAGCCATGAATAAGGAACTTAACTTCTTTGAGCTTCTAGGTACTTTGTGAAAATGAAAGATAAAGATTAGCTGATATCTGAAAGTCCAAATCTAAGTCAAAATTGTAGCCCATGGTAACCAAGAAGGTGTAAATTTAAAATATATAATTCACCTGTCTATGTACTTTATATAATTATAAAACATTTTTTTTAAAAAGGCCTTTCCTCTGTGAGCAACTAACTAATAGGGGTAAATAAACCATGAGGTGGTATTTAATAGCACATTTCCACTAAATGTCAGACCTCTGGCTCTGACATCTGCTTTAAGTTACTTAAACAGCTGTCTGAAACAGCTGTAACAACCATGAACTTCATTTATTTTTGCAATACAATAACAGAAACATAGATGAGAGTCAGAATAAAACAACAAAGTCCATTAAGACATTAGCCAGGTCTTGGCAGAAACTTCCACAGTAAAACTATTAAAATTTAATTTTTTATGAAGATACTCACCTGAGCAAGGAACATGGGAATCAGTTATAGAAATACTTTTTTTTTTAAACGCTGGATCAGAAAATCACATTAGTGGGCTGTAGCCAGCACATTATATTTAAATAAAGAGAACATAAACAGCATGTGTTGTGTTATGAAAAGGGATTTCTTAAGACTTCTATTTCTACCTCTGTATGTATCTGTGACTAGAGACATGTATGTATCTGTGACTAGAGACATACATAATTTCTTTTGGATCTTGACCCTAGTCTGTGAAAAATGTTTCTATTACCTAGGTAATGGTCAAACCAACCCACTGGCCACTATTTTAAATGTCATAGATACTTAGCCTTTTGAAGCTCTTTCATTTGGGAAAACCTGTGATGTGACCCAGAGATACTAAAATCCTAAGGAAATTTTATGTAATATCAGCCTAAATACCTACCAACTAGTAAGATATTCCCACCGAAGCCAACCATCTCTCTATCTCTCTCATGAATACATGGAGAGAAAAACATATGCCATTCTTTTAAAATTACACAAATGGGTTTAGTTATAAAGCATCCAAATACTTTATTTTTTTTATTTTTGAGACAGGGTCTCGCTATGTAGTTCAGGCTGGCCCTGAGCTCACTATGGTGCCCAGGCAAACCGCCGTGAACTCAGCAATCCTCCTGTCTCTGCCTCCTGAGTGCTGGGATTACAGGCGTGAGCCACCATGTCCGGCATTGTGGTATGCGGTGTTGATTGTTGGTGGGCGTGTCTCCACGCCCAGCATTATATGTGGTTACCGGGGATCGAACTCAGGTCCTTGGTCCTTGCACTTGCAAGGCCGGCGCCGGAACCACTGAGCTAACCCTCTGGCCCGCATCCAAATACTTTTAAGAGTGTGATAATAAAGAGTCAATTTTTACAGTGATGAAACTTTTCATTCACATGAATTCTAGGACAAAAAGGCTTGTAAGAATTCCTAATTTAGCAGGAAAACAGCAAAAGAAAAAAAAAAGCCAAGGTTATAACATTGCAGAAAGACTAGCCAAATCTTCCAATACCTTAGCTACTCTCTTGCTCTGTTTTTGTTTTCCAAGAATATAAATTAATTTTTCAGGCCACTAAGGAATGGCTGAGTGAAGAGAATAAACTTGGTCAACAGAGTTGGTATCAAACTAGGCTTCCTTGACCGATATTTGGGAACTCAAATCAGCACTTAGGAAAAAATACTGTTCCATAAGCACTAGTGTAGTGTACACTATCCAGGCAGCCTGAATCATTTCCCAAGGTCCTATCCAGGAGGACCAGTATCCCCTAGGTAAACATAACATCAGAGATGCTAACTTCAAGTACCACATCAGAGGAGGTATATTTCTATGCTTCTAAGTGGTTTTGTCCATACCCAGTCTTGTGTTAAGGACTCTAAAAGGGGAATGCAGGGAGATGGAGGAAAGGATTTCACGATGAAGCTATATAAGGTACAGAAAACGAAGGCCAGGCTACCCTTGGGAAGGAGCCAGGAGCTTTTCGGGTATGTCTTCCTGCTATGCTCTTGTTGTCCTGATGTGGGAGAAATACTTAGAGTGCCAATGGAGTGGCTGCCAACTTCCCACAGAGCAGGGAAACAACCACCAGCTCAAAGTGTTGGAATAAGACACATCTACGATTTCAACAAAAAGTGTGCAGGTGATGAAATATATATTAGATGGGACAAAAGTCTTGGCCCCAAGAAGCCATGGACTCCTGAAAAAGAAACTTCTACCTGAAATTGACCCCTTTCTAACTGACTATCAGCAAGACTTGGGGATTCATTCATACTAAATACGTCGTATTATAGAAATCACATTATTACACTGGGATGTGAGCTTCCTTGCAACTGTGTGTCTATAATGGAGTGTAAGTTCTTTGAAGGCAAGGAATTTTCATGTCTTCTGGGCATCTCTGGTACTTTCTCTGATACTGCAGACACTAGTAAAAGTTGACAGGAAAAAGTAACGAGCATAAAAGTGAAATGACTTGACTTTTTGCCAAGCCTGTGCATGGTCTTCTTATGAATCATGAGATCTAGGAAGAGAGGAGATAGCTAATGTAGGCAGGTCAGGGAGAACGGTGGCAGGTGGGGAGTGCAGGGGTGAGTGGGAGACAGATAAGGTTTTTATCTGGTAGAATCAACACATCAGTGGTGCTCAACAGTGAAAAGATGGCTGGTACAGACATTTAAAATTAGCCTCCCCTGACAGTTCCTTAGCAACGCTGTACCAGAACATTACTGCTTTTAATGTGCACTGCACAATGTTCACGCGCACATCAAATGGCTTGGAAATGGCCATTGTTAACTGACACTGAACAAAAAGATGGAAAAACACACTACTCAACACACCCTCCTCATTGCCTTAGGGAGAAGAACAAATAGCACAGATTTTCTGCTGCCCTTCGCCCCCAGGCTGCCTATTAGGGGTGCCAATCACTGGCCACAAAGCCATGTGGCTTCTTCTTTCTGCTTCTCAGGACCTTCTATCTGGTCACAGGTAACCGCTGCCACTTTTATTTTTGTTGTTGAAGGGAGGTGGGCCAGTGATTTTGTTTCATGTAAGGGCAATAACCAATAAATGATCCCAGAAAATAGTAACAAGAGCAAAATATCTCCTCAGATGAAATAAGACATCTGAAATTCATGCAGGCTGGTAAGAAAATTCTGTGGGCTAAAATGCCACTGTTATGACAGCCAAACAAAGAAAAACAACAACAAAAAACAACACGGTAAAACTGAGAAGAGCAGAGAAACACAGTATTAATATCTTTCTTTGTAAAGCTTGTATTCCAACTATGGAAGAGGAAAAAGTAATAAATGGGCCTATGAAGACCTGATTCTATATTTATATAACTGGGATATCACACTTTTTTTGTCATACTGGGGGATGGAACTCAGGGTCTCTGCACTGAACTACACCCCCAAACCCCTCTTTAAAACTTATTTTTAATTAAAAAAAATTTTTTTTGAGACAGGGTCTCACTTTGTAGTTAAGGATGGCCCTGAGCTCACTATGGAGCCCAGGTAAGCCTTGAACTCAGCAATCCTCCTGTTTCTGCCTC
>PVIC010011406.1:0-39699 GCA_004025085.1 Thryonomys swinderianus | reverse complement strand
TTTTTTGCTTTTTGGAGACAGGGTCTCGCTTTGTAGTTCAGGCTGGCCCTGAGCTCACTATGGTGCCCAGGCAAGCCGCCGCGAACTCAGCAATCCTCCTGTCTCTGCCTCCCGAGTGCTGGGATTACAGGCGTGAGCCACCACGCCCAGCATTATATGTGGTAACCGGGGATCGAACCCAGGTCCTTGCCTTTGCAAGGCAGGCGCCGGAACCACTGAGCTAACCCTCCGGCCCCTATTTTAAAACTTTTATAAGCATACTTTACTCAGTCTTTTCCTTTTCACGCATTAAATTTATGATGTTAAGAAAAGCTCTATTTAAAATTATTATAAAATATATCCTATACTATGTTACATTTAAATTATTTTCATGTTAACTTTTAACTCTTCTGAAATATATCATTTCTACCATAGGAAGTCTGCATCTAGTTTTAAAGTGTTTCCAAATGGATGACCAATAACCTCTACGTTACCTTTTGTTTTCAGTACTTTTTGTTTTTTGATTAGTACATGTTTTAGTACTTAATGACTTGGCACATGTACATAACACACATTATTACATTTCCCTTCCCTTCCCTTCCATTCCCTTCCCTTCCGTTCCCTTCTCTTCCCACTCCCTTCCTTTCATCTTTTGGATCTCTTTCCATTTACAAAATAACTCTCTCCCAATTGATTTTATTATGTAGTTTTGCTTTGCTTTTTATTCATATCTTGGGATTCTCATAAAAGAGAAAACATTTGATACTTAAACTTAACTATCTGATTTATTTCATTTAAAACTATGATTTCAAGGTGTATTTCTTTTCCTACAAATGACTCAGTTGTCTGTATGGTTGAGTAGTACTCTATTGTGTATAATAACACATTTTCTATATGCATTCATCTGCTGATAGACACAAAGGGCACTTTCAAAATTTAGCTATTATAAGTTGTGCTGCTTTAAAACCAACATGATGCTTTTAAATCTTTTTTTTTTTTTTTTTTTTGAGACAGGGTCTCACTTTGTAATTCAGGCTGACTCTGAGCTCACTATGTAGCCCAGGCAAACCTGGAACTCAGCAATCCTTCCTTCTCTGCCTCCCGAGTGCTGGGATTACAGGCGTGAACCACCACACCCGGCACTGTGGTAATTGGTATTGATTGCTGGTGGGCGTGAATCACCACGCCCAGCATTGTATGTTGTTACCGGGGATTGAACTCAGGTCCTTGCACTTGTGAGGCAGGCACCGGAACCACTGAGCTAACCCTCCGGCCCTATGCTTTTAAATCTTACAGGAAGACACCCTCTGGGGAATAGTTGCATATAAAGGAATTTCTGGTTTTAGTTTTTTGATGAATCTCCAAAGTGATTTTCATAATGGCTTTAATAGTTAATATATTCACCCCAAAATGTAGAGGGCTTTTCCCTTGACTTTGCTACCATTTGCTATTATTTGATTTCTTGATGTTAGTCATTCTTTCTGAGCTAAGGTAAAATCTCAGTACTAGTAACAATATGCCTTTTTCTAATGGGCAGAGATGCTGAAAATTTTCCATATATTTACTGATCATTTTTCTATTCAATAAAATGTCTATTCATTAAAATTGATCATCTTTCTTAATTGGGTCCTTTATTTAGGGAGTCTAATATTTTTGAGATCTCTATATATTCTAAATGTTAATCCTCTGTCTGAGGAATAACTGGCAAAATTTTCTATATTGTAGGTTCTTTGCTCTTTGATTACTTCCTACTTTTTTTTTTAAACTTTTTAAGATGATATGATACCATTTGTTGATCCTTGTTGTTAGCTCATGCAATTGGGGGTCCTGTTCTTAAAGTCTTTGCCTCACTCCATGCCTTCAAGAGTTTTGCCTATGATATCTCAGGGTAGTTTGAGGTTCTGTGTTAATATGTAGATCTTTGCTGGATTTAGGTTTTAGTTTAATCATTGTGAGAGATATGGGTCTAGGTTTGAGTTTCTGCATGAGGATAATCAATCTTCTCAGTATTATTAAGGAGGCTACCCCCCCAACCATGTTTTTGGTCCCTTTGTCAAAGATCAGATAGCTGGTTGTGTCTATTGTTGTTTATACATTTTCCACTCTAATGGGATTACTTTCATATGTGATCTGTTGCTTTTCTTTAACAACTTTTAAGATATGGTATCTATGATTTCTGGTGTTTTTATAAGGAAATGGACACGTACTCTTTTGCTTATGGCAATTTGGTATGCCTCACTTGTATGTTTATTTTTCTATATTTGGAAAATTTTCCATATTGTTTCAGTAAAAGGTTTTATATGAGATTTGTGCTTTCCTCTGATTTTATGTTATGTATATACTAGGATTCAATTAAGTGCAGTAACAGTGAAGAACAGTAGTCTATTTCTGATTTAAGTAAGTTTTATGTAATCTAAATCAGAGTATAAAATATTTTAATTTAGCACCATTTTAGCTGGTTAATTCCACATATATATCCATCTATTTCAAATACAAACTTCACATGTGTGTGTATATGAAGATATATTTTATGTATATATTTTAAACCCCATCTAGCTAAATTAAATCACAGATATATTGCAGCATCAACATAGTGGAACTGATACTGATTGAGTTAAAATATATGAAGGAGTATGAGCCACAGAAAGTATAAGTGTAATAGAGAATGTCCTACAGTACACATTACAGAGTTTCAGACTATCATGTTGGAATAGCTAACAGTGTAATTCATGAAAGTCAATTTATCAATCTGTAGCTTAGATAAATGAAATTTGGAGTCCAAACTGCTGAAGTTCTCTTTCTCATAAATATCAGAAATGTGACATTTGATATCTGATAAAATGAAAGAATGTGATATTTGTTGAAATAAAATGCATTTCCTGTCATTAGCATTAAATATTACACAATCAATGAGTATTACTAAGCTTACATATCATATATCAAAACATGAGAAAAAAAACAATGTCTGTGGAACCATGGACAGAATTTGGACAGAGGGTTACAGAGGGGAAAAAAGCAGCAGTGTTTTTCTCAACTTTTACAGTTATGAGAATAAATATATGTGTTGCTTTTTTCTTCTAGAACTTTAAGAATTCATAAGTATTTCTGTTATTAACTTTAAAAAAAAAAAAGAAGCCCTGGAACTTCTATCAATAGAGGTTATCTGTGAAAACGTCATCGTTTTTTTCTCAGACAAATTTACTTTATCAGTTTATTTGTGGTGAATGGTTCTATAATGTAGCTACTACTGGAAGATATTCATTAAGATAAGATGAAAATTCATTTCCCTTAGTTACACATAGCTGGACAATCTGGTTCCCAGTCTGTATGCTTACTTATGTGCATATTATGAGATACATACGTCTACATTCAAATGTCTGCCTAACACTTGAAATAGAATAGAATCATTAAAGAACAAATTACTCGGTTTACAGTGATTTAATTCCTTTGAAATTCCTGTTTGAACATCAAAGAGTTGTAGAACTGAGCACAAATTTTTCCCATAAGAGACAACAGAAATCCAAATAATTCATTCTGAAGACACAAAATTACATTTAGAAATTCATTTTTCCAGGACTTTAACAAACTTAGCAAGGATTTCCTTCTTTTATTCTATCATGGTTCTTAGAGTTTTCCTCTTCATTTTTACTGGTGGTATCACTAACTTTCTTTGGAGGTATGGTTATGATATTTCACACAAATAAAGAACAAAACAAAAAAAAAGCATAATGGTAAAAGTTTTAATGCCTTTATATAACCACTATATGTTATCTTTGTGAGAAAGACCCTTAGAATGAAGCATTACACCTGTGCGCTTTATAAAATGAAGTGTGGCTGATTCTGGCCTATACAGTTTTTAAAAAATTAATTTTTTTTTTGTTTTCCTGATTTTCAATTCAACTACAAACAAAGTCACACATAATAAACAGACGTTTTAGACCTCTGCTGTTATAGTACTAAAAAGTTTGAACTTAAGAGTTCGATCCCCGATAACTACATACAATGCTGGGCAAGCCCACCAACAATCAATACCACAATACCACAGTGCCGGGCGTGATGGCTCACGCCTGTAATCCCAGCACTCGGAAGGCAGAGACAGGAGGATTGCTGAGTTCGAGGCTTGCCTGGACTACATAGTGAACTCAGAGCCAGGCTGAACTACAAAGCGAGACCCTGTCTCAAAAAATTAAAAAAATAAAAAAAAACCATGAGAATCACAAATATAAGATGTAGGTATAATTTTATATATTCAAGTAGTTAATGTTAACTTAATAATGTGTCAGGCTAGAGATATAGCTCAGTGGTTCCAAGGCCTGTCTAGCAAGTGCAAGGCCCCTGGCTCGATCCCGGTAACCACATATAACAATACCGGATGACGTGACTCATGCCCACCACCAATCGGTACCACATACCACAAATGCCAGGCTTGGTCATTCAAGCCTGTAATCCCAACACTTGGGGAGGAAGAGGCAGGAGGATTACTGAGTTGGAGGCTTGTCTGAGCTACACAGTGAGCTCAGGGCTAGCCTGAACTACAGAGAGACTATCTCAAAAAAAAAAAAAAAGTATTGCACGTAATTCAGTACATCTGAAATACTTTCATTTCAACCTATATTTAATGTAGAAATTGCTATTAAGGTTTTTCCATTTTTCCATAGGGAATCTTCAAAACCAGAACATAGTTTACATATACAAAATCACCTAAATTTAGACTATCCACATTTTAAGTGTTCAGAAGCCACATGTCATTAGTAGCAGAAATGTATTGGATAGTACACCCTTAGAGGATATCTTTTTGTGCATAGCTTTCATTCAGTCACATAAATTATTGTCTTTTTAGTACATATTACAATAGCATGAAATTTTGCTTTTAATTCAATTCACAGAAATATTATACATGTTTTAATCACATGTGAGAAGCTTCAAATCAAAGCATTACTTCAGATATTCTTTAAAATTAAATTATATTTACATATGCAGGAAATTAGTAAGTTATCCTTGAGATATAAAGTAATTTCGACATTTTTTGATAATTTTCAGCTTCATAACTGTATTTCTGTCTAGATAGATGTTAAAGTAATTGTACAACTTTTGATTACAAGTGTGAAACAATTGAAGATGTTCTAGAAAATTCTCTAGGATAAAAACAAAGCTTAACATGTTCAGAGTTTAACAGAAATTCAAATCTTTCAGCATAATATAGATTTCTTCTTAAACTCCAATTGGTGTTATTGATTTCCATTTGCATGTATTATTTTAAAAATTAGTTAACTGGGCCAGAGGATTAGCTCAGTGGTTCCGGCGCCTGCCTCGCAAGCACAAGGTCCTGAGTTCAATTCCCGGTAAGCACATATAATGCTGGGCGTGGAGACACGCCTACCAACAATCAACACTGCATATCACAATGCCAGACGTGGTGGCTCACGCCTGTAATCCCAGCACTCGGGAGGCAGAGACAGGAGGATTGCTGAGTTCGCGGCGGCTTGCCTGGGCACCATATTGAGCTCAGGGCCAGCCTGAACTACAAAGTGAGACCATGTCTCAAAAAAAAAAAAAAAATTAGTTAACAGAATAAACATATAAGCAAATGTCTTGCATTTCTGGCTTTGAAAGATTGGAGAAATGAAAATTCTCAGTATCCACCAAATGGATTAATAAGTTAGTATCCACCAAATATTAATGAGCTAGTATCCACCAATATTTAAACTTCTTTACTTCTGTTTACATCCCAATATTTGACCGACCAAATGCAATATAATTGGATAAAGAATTATACTGCATTCAAAGAAGAAATTTAAAAAATAGGCAGGGTTAATCTTCAAGGAATCAAACCCTATTAAGAACATAAAATAAATGAGAAAATAATTTTGACTGTCATAAAATTAAAAAAAACTTCATATATCCTTGAGTTAAGAAGAAAGTAGAAAGAGTATAAACACTAAAAATATAGTTAAAAAAAACCTTTGATTCTGTTACTACCTGCTTATTGTCTTTGATGCTAAAATTCCACAAGGGCAAAATCACCTTTATCAACTTCCAATGTGATAGAATCAGAAAAGTGTGTATGTCTCTGCTTTCTCTAGATGGCTGATCTCACTTTTCTGTCTTTTAGGAATTATTCTATTGGTGGTGCCACTATAAAGTATTTGATTGCATTAAACATAAGATATTTTAGTTGATTTGCTCAGGCATAACATTCACTCTTAACAATTTCTGAGAAAACTCTATACAGAAAATTAGGCTAATGTCTCAGACCCCGAGGTAGTATCTAGTCAACTTATATTAAACACACACATGAAATTTGGACTTAAAATTATTGAAAAAATAAAGGAATCTATATGTTAATAGACAACAGGACTTTTAGGGAATGAGTTAAATTTGTCATAGTAGGTTTGAATAATTTGATCTGGTAAACGGCATATATATATATATATATATATATATATATGCCAAGAAATATATATATATGCCAAGAAATATATATATATATGCCAAGAAATATATATATAGAAATATATATATATATATATATATATATATATATATATATATATATATATGCCAAGAAATCCTCACCCAGAGTAAATGCTGGAGGACCATAAAAAGAAGAAATGAAAGAAATCAAGAGTCTGTGTGTATGAACAATCTAATGATCTAAATTAGGCTGGACACATAATAAAGGCTTAAAAATTTACATTTACTCTGCTCACTAATACCCTGCTATAATTGTAGCAAATAAACATTTATTGTGCTGAATTATATTTCAGAACCACATCAAAGACATGGTTCAGTTTCATTACCCACATTAAGGAGCTTAATTCTGTTTTTCTGTTTTCTGAAAATATCCCCTTAGAATACATCATTTTAAAATACCACCACTTTTGCAGAAAGCTACTCTGTAATTTAACTGCAAAAGAATTCCTTTTCCTTCCTTAGTCAACTGCCAAAACATTTGAAAATGCCCTAATTTCAAAATGCTGGCCTATATTTTCCCCAATAGAAAAAAAAAATCTGGAGACCTGACAAGATCTTTACAATAATGTTCATCCAAATGGTGGAGACATTCTCTTTAATGGGAGTGGCTGTGAAGCCAACAGACTCATGCTACATGGAAACTGAGTAACTCTGGCTTTCAGGGAGGATTTCAAATAATAGAGATCTGAGTTTAAACCCACTTTGTCAAAATCATGTTCTTGACTTGCAGCAATTTAATAATTTTTTTCAGTCTTGATTTCCAAAATTGCAAATGGTAGATAATGATCCTATCTCAATAGGCTTTTAAGAAGATCACATTAAAAAAAAAGGCTTATGTATATTTATTAGAATATTGCCTGGTGGCATTCTATAAACAACTGTGGTAATATACTTCTCCACACATATGAACTCTATAGCTCAAAACTCTAATATAAGTTACTCTAAGTAATAAGAAAAACAAAAATCTTCTCTTGGCAGTCATTAACATTATCTGCTTTGCTCTAGTGTTTGTTAGCCGTATCAACCTTCCTTCAATTCATGGCATACAACGCAAGTCATTTTCAGCATTTGTTATTTAGATAATTAATAATTGTTCAGTGAATGAATCCTTTAAGCTCTTCATGTGAAGTATTTAGTGGATATGGTAGTAGTAGTCTTCATCCACTGAACTCTTAAATAACAGAGTTAAGACTAGCTCTAAATCTTTCTCTTCCCCCAAAGCCCAACCTTCACACAAACACATTTACTTATAATTTTTTCTCAGAAAAGAGATTTAAAGCAATGTAAGCCTATGCCAAATTTTTTTAAAGATATTTTAAATTGTTCACTGTTTTTCCTCATTATATGTTCTGCAACTTCTGAATTCATTCATAGCAATGCTATGCAAATTTCAGGACTGTTATGGAATTTGCACAAATCTTCATGCTGCTTTCAGTATGAGTGTCACAAAGGTTTTGCAATTATATGTGCAATGATGAACATTTACACACTGAGGCACATTATTGAAAGCATCTCTTATACTGTAATTAGTAATCCAAGTAAAAACAGAACTGAATGCAAAGCCTATAAATATGTCAAGCTCAACTAAGACTAAAATATATGTCCCTGCTTCTTTATACCCAGGTTGCAAAATGTCTTGTGGCTCTTTAATACCACCTGACATGATAAAATGATGAAGGAAGTTGGATTTATTCAAATTTTACTAGTATAATCATAACAAAATAGCACAGACTGAGAAGCTTTCAAACAGTAGGGATTTAATTCTCATAGTCCTAGAATCTGGGAAGTTTAAGACTAAGGCAACAGCAGATCACACATCTGCTAAGAACCCATTTCCTTGCTCACAGGTGATGGCACCTTGTTGCGTTCCCAAATCCCAAAAAGGCAAAGCTCCTATCTAGGATCTCTCTCATAGAGTCACTAATTCCAGTCTGAAAAGCCTTGTGATCATGATCAATCACCATTCACACCCACTATCTCATTTTTTTAGATTGAATTAAATTTATTTTAAAAGGAATTTTGAAAACACTAATAAATACTGACACTGCATTAAAAGACATGAGGAAATACTAGTAAGTGAAATAAATAGATCACAGACAGGCAAATACCAGATCTTCTCTTTGACATGAACAAGTGTAGATGAAAATGAGCTCTAGAAAGTATGACAGTTTTTATACAATAGGAAATTTTCAAAAGAAATTTGGTGTGAGAATGTAATGAGGGGAAGGAATAAATATGATTCAGAAAGAAAATAAAAGAGTATGTATAAAGGGGATGGGGAGGTGTGGGTGGGTAGGGATATGGGTAAAAATGAGAATTAACTTGTGTCATATACTGGTACAAATTCCCCAGTGTTTATATGTGATTGTGAGATGTATATAAATTGTGCTGATAAAGAATTCAATTAAAAAAAAGACAAATGAAAGCTTGTGCATCATTCAAATGTTAAAAGTCAGTCAGTGTGACACTAAAAATGTACTACCAGAACAGATTTTGTGAAAAAGGAAATACTCTAAGGGGATGTATTAGGGGAAAGTAATGAAGGGAAAGAATAGCATACAATTTGAAAGAAAAAGAAAGCACATGTATAAAAGGGGTCAGGGGTTGGAGGGCTGGTTGGGATATGGGTAAAAATGAGAATTAACTCGTGTCATATACTGGTACAAGTTCCCCAATGTTGAGTGTAATTGTGAGCTGTCTATATGATGTATCAATAAAGAATTCAATTAAAATGCACTACCAGAGTAATATTTCATTTTAGAACAAAATCCTAGCAGCTCATTACAACTGGATATACAAATATAAATGAAATGCTAAAATGTCAGTCTCTGACTCTCAAAGTTATCTAGTTAGGGTGAAAAGAGCACCAGATTTTACCAATGGGGGACTATAAGATATTCTATCAAAGATAACAAACTACTAACATAATGATAAAAAAATAAATAAGGGGTATGCCTGGAATTTTACAGTAAATGGTTTATATGATTCTGCTGTCACGTGTATTTTGTCTGTTTTCTTCCTTCAGCTATATAGGTAAACGTGAGATGGATCTAAACACACTTTCCAGTTCTATTTTAGTTTTAAATAAAGATAACTTATACTGAGGAAATCTTTTTTATGTTTGCCACTTTAGCTATTCTTTCTAACAGTAAAATGATAGAATACTTTTATGTTTTTTTAAAACTATTCTGTCAAGAATATTTAGAAGCTTTTTGTGAATCTAATAAACACATTTATATAATTCCTGAAAAAAACTCTTTCAAAAAGTGACAGTATGAATTTCTAATATACCAGAAGTCTTGAGGAGTGTTAGCTAATCCAACTATAGCCTTTTAATTAGAATATTCTAGAGTTAGATCTTGAGGACTCAAAATACAATTTTGATTCCTTGTATATTTAACCAAGATGCTGAACTCTCTCTGAAATTTATGTACCACTATGCTTTATTTTTATTTTTTTAAATACAGGAGCTCACTAGGTAGTTTGTGCTGGTCTTGAACTCAATATATACCAGGCTGGCCTTGAACTTGCAGCAAAATGTTTCAGCTTCCCAAATGTAAAATTCTTAGGAAAAAAAGTCACAACCCATAATAATCTTAAAGAAAATGTATATTAAAAATAGTAGAGCATTTGTGCATATCATATGTACAGATGACTACACAAATATTTCAAAGGGAAAAAGGAGTCATGTTTAATATTTACAGGCTGACATAACTTTCTTTTAAATATCATTAAGAAAGAAGTAATAGCTAGGCACACAGCTACAAGTTAAGAAGAACCTAAAAATACATATTAAAACTCTGCAGTATAAAGAAATGCCAAAAAATTATGCTACAAATATCTGATTAAAAAAATAATCCAACTCTTACCAATTTACAATGATTAAAAAATTCTGAATCTAATTTGTAAAGCTTCCATCATAACCTTTTTAAAATAGTTAAGAGTTAAGCTTCAGAACAGACTGACACAAAATAGGACAGAATTTCACTTTTTCTCAGGAGATAATTTTTTGGAAAGAGGCCAAAATGTGTACCTCCTTTGTTCCCTTTATTCTTTATTACCTCCATACAAAGACCAAATGTTTCCATTTTTAAATCTCTAGAATATTATCCAGATATTTACAATGCCAATATTTACGTTTTAGATTAATGGTATTTTACTCTGAAAACAGTCTTCCTTTAAATGTAGTTTGAGTAATTTTGGGGCTACTTATTGACCTATTTCTTTAGCAAATACTAGTTTCTTATATGAAAAACTACTAACAAGAATTTAAGAATTTTTTTAAAAAATTAATCTACAACTCATAGTAAACTTCAGATGATTGCCAGTGCATTATAGAGCAGCATAGGTTAAAAACGGGGGGGGGGGTAGATGTTTATAAGACATTGTATCTTTCTTTAATGTCAGCTGGTATGAATTTTGTAGTCAGATCAATTCTTCTTTTATAAGCCTGGTGATTTTTGCCTTTGCTCTCTACATATCCTGTTCGTTGGCACTTGGCAAATAAATTTTCCATTCTCTTCCTTGGTTCTGTGGTAGGAGAAAAGTTCCTCCAATTGTAATAGCAACTTCAGAACATTCACTGATTCTCTGCAGAGCTGCCTTACAGGTAACTTTCCACCTATCTCCTGGTGAATAGTCATTAATCTCTAATTCTTCTTCATACCTCTTAAAAGATCCACCTGTCCATGATCCTGTCTCTCCTCTTCTTGTTTTCCTAAAGGCACATAACTGAGTCTGACACTGATCCTTTCAGCAAGTAGCTCAGCAATGGTTTTTGTAGACACAGTGGGAGCCAGGATAGGGCAGCCTCTGAGAATTCTGTGGATGATCTGTTGCCCTGCAGCTACCTAAGCCTCCATGCCTAAATTCTGAATGCCGATTAATCAGCAATTTCTAATTTTTCGGAATTTCCTGCAGTTGGCAAAGGAATACTAGATGTTCTGGGAGCAGCTATATCCCCTGCACTTTTTAAATTAGACATGCTTCAATTTGTTTATCAATATCAATTGCAGCATCTTCATCATTTGAACTTGCAGACCAAAAGCTGCCTTAGGTAACTTCATTCTCTCATTCACCAAAGCTTGCTCTGTTCCATCAAACTTGAATCCTTTACCAGAGAACCCACTACTCTTTTAATTATTTTCCCTTCAGCTTTCTATTCTTTGAAATCACTGCAAAGTTTTGCGAGATTCGGAGGCACTCCAGTCCCTGACAACTCAAGAGCCTCAGCTGTCACCAGCATAGTGAGCTCGGCCTTCTGTGATCAAAGCGTAGGTTTAACCTTTGTCGCCTGCTCTTCCAGTCTGTCTTGTGCTATATACATAGTGCTCATAGTGGTTGGGGAAGCTGTAATTTACTACAAGATGTTTCACATCTAGGCCGCAGGTAGGAACTGAAGTGACCACAGGAGGCTTGCAGATTCCATCCTTCAAGTCATTTATAATAATATACGCTATAATATACACTCTGTAATATTGATCAAGACCTCCATGAAGAGATGTCAGGATAAAATATTCTTATTAGGTCAGTCAGCAGACTATCAGCATGTTCCTGCTTATCCAAAAACATAGTGAGAAATACTAATTCTAAATAATTCAATCACAACCACCTGTTGTTCTACATATGAACAACCCACACTCCTGCCTCCAGACTATATTTCAATGGTTTTATTCAGGATTCTGTACACCAGAAGCTCCATAGCTGTAGGTAATGTGTATGAAAACATAACTGCCTCTCTCGATCAAGATGGAGGCCATCCACACTGCACATGACCTGTGGTTCAAATCCTATGTCAAGCATTCTGTCTGCTTCATATACAATATATGTCACTCTTCAAAATTTATGACCTAACCACTATTACCCACTAACACATCAATTATTCATCCAGTTGTGGAAACAATAATTTCAACACCTTTTTTCAGTTCAGCAATGTTCTCACTGATTCCTGCTCCTCCATAAACATAGACCATTCTAAGTCCTATGTTCTTTAAAACCTTCTTGCATTCTTTTAGCAATTTATAAAGCCAGTTCTTGAGTTGGAGTCATGATGACAACTAGGGGGTCCTCTGCTTCTTCTAATGACCTCTGACCCACGATGTGTCTAAACATGAGCAACAGAAAAGCAATGGTCTTTCTGTTTTCTGTATCAGTGATACCAATCAGATCTTGTCCAGACATTTTACAGGAATCGCTTGGGTTTGGGTTGGTGTGAGCTTCTCATAGCCATGCTTTTTGAGAGAATTTAAGATCTTCATAGAAGTTCCACAATGGACCCAAGTTTTAATTGGCTTGGGAAAACATTTTCCTTTGCAGTGCCTCATTTCCAATCAAAATACATTCACCTTCTCTTCAGATGTTTTTGGTAGTTCTGAATGTCAATGTAGAAGTTTTTTATCTGAATGTTTTATATTCAATTTCCTATTATCAGCTGGTTCAAGATTTCCCTGTTTTGTGTGAAGGTCTGTAAGGTCTGTTTGAAGATCTACTACTTCTTCCTCTAAAGATACTTCATGGCATCCTGGTCATTCTCCATTAGCTCACCTAAGAAATTACATCAACTACAGCAGTAGCCAATCCTGGCATGGTCAAGAAAAAACAGTACAACCTTATCTTCTAATACCAACACACCAGAAAAATAATTTGAACAAATGAACTTGGCGGGAAAATCCAAGAATTTAGATGACAGGCTGAGTGGAAATAGATAGTTGTCTGCATTGATGATGGTTAAAGTATTTTATTTTTATAGAGTTTTTTTAAGTGAACATGTTTTTTTAAATTATTTTTTATCTGTATTGGTATATTGTACATACACATCATGATCACATTCAATATTGGGAATTTGTATCAGTATATAACACAATTTACCTCTCCCTAGGTTTTCATGATCTCCCCCTTTTTAAATTGTGAGCTCTCCACTTATTAGAAAGCACAATTTAAAAAAATTCATCCTAAGAAATGTAGATCTAGCTTTAACTTTATTCAGAGAAAGAAATACTAAAAAACTCATCTTCCTAGGAAGAATCAAAGATCAGGCAACCAAAACTGCCAGATTAAAAATAATGTAGAGGTGCTTTCCACACATATTTAGGAAAATACGATTACTAATATTTGTTTTTGTGAGTTTTTTTTTTTTTTTGAGACAGGTTCTCGCTTTGTAGTTCAGGCTGGCCCTGAGCTCACTATGTAGCCCAGGCAAGCCTCAAACTCAGCAATCCTCCTGTCTCTGCCTCCCAAGTGCTGGGATTACAGGTGTGAGCCACCACGCTAGCACTGTGGTATGTGGTATTGATTGCTGGTGGGCATGAGTCACCATGCCCAGCATTGTATGTGGTTACCAAGATCAAACTCAGGACCTTGCACTTGCAAAGCAAGCACCGGAACCACTGAGCTAACCCTCCGGCCCAATATTTCTGTATTTTTAACACAAATTTTATGAGATTGCTCAATTTTAAAATAAATATTTACTATCAAAGTTTTCAGAGATTTTAACATTGATAGACATAGTTTTAAACCTCGTATTTCTTACATTCACATTCCTATTCCTATTCATCTGTACTTTCAGATCACATGTTATATGAACGTGTGGAGCCTTTGAAATAACCATACATTTTCTTCAAAGCTATAGTTTATGCTAGAAGGGGAAAAAAATGTTCCAAAAAATATGCATGTTTACGAATGCTCTTAAGCTAATTGTAAAAAGGTGAGACCTAAAAACAATAGTCGGTGCAAGGTAGATATCAAAATATATTACTTTTGTATGGATTACATTATTTTAAAACTCTACATTTTCAACATCTGAAACTTAGTTCTTAGTATATGTTTGCCCGTTATTGGTTTGACTCTCAAAGCCAGGTAGGTAAATAATGAAGGAAATTTTGAACACTGTATCTGCTTTCAAGTTCTTTATAGAGTGATAGTGAATCCTCACCTTTTTCCTGCCCCATGGACTTATTTCTACTTATATTTAATAAGTGGGATATGGAAGGTCTGTTTTTCAGTTTTGTCTTTAAAAGATTTTAAATGTGGTTTTCTCTGAGTGTTAGTATTAACCTTATGCAGAAGTTAACTTTTAAATTACATACTCTATATGTTTAATATTTTGAATAAATTAATGTAGTTATTTTATAATAGTTTAATTTTAGCATTTTCAATGTTCTTTTACATTTTGCCATATGGTCACTTTTAAATCTCACAGTATTTGGAGAGTTAAAGCCACCACTTTAAGTACTTGCTTCATGAAACCAGCTACACAAGATGATGAAGAAAGCTTAGAAAGTGAGTACAGATCTTTAAGAGTTTGTTTTCAAAGTATTAAGAAGCACAGTGGGATACCATACCACTATGAAAAAAGCTATCGTGACATATTTAAATGATATGTAAAGGAAATTGTAGTTTAGTATGAATTGTAATTTTGACAAACAGCACTATTCTTTTGAAATATTAACCGAACACCTTAATGACATTGAGAAGAGAAAAACTAGTAATAAAAATTACAAATTATATTGACTTTTCTTGTATATGTCGAAGTTGTGAGAATACAAAAGATGACAGGTAATGATTGAAAAATTCACCATCAAAGATATTTGAGATATACTTAAACTGAGTTATTGTGCAAAATACAATAATATGTGAGAAGGTAGAGTTTCGCATACATCTCAGCATTGTGGCTATCCCCAAAATGTTGATCTGACTGTATGACAGTATTTTCTCTTAAAGAGATATTTGTAACATGATCACTATGCATATGCAGTTCAACTATGAGCATATCTTAAAGTGTATACTAATAACAAATGTTGAAGAATCTAAGAATTCCTAAAAGTAATCATTCATTTTCTAGACATCAGTTATAATGTAGCTAATCCTCTGAATTATGTTGGTGAATCCATATTAAGAAAGTCTTCACACAATTTCAAACTAGCAATAATGTCTGAAAAGCTCTGCAGTTATGTTAATTATGAGATGACATCATACTTATTCATATTAAAATTAACCAAGAATGTGGAAAGTTACTTTACAAACACATTACCTAAATAATGCAGACATCACATGAATGTTAGTATTTTTACAGAATATGGGGAGAAATGTCTGACCAATTAAACTCTGAACATACTTTTATCAGTGAGGAAAATATTTATTAGAGTTTATTTGCATAATTTTAAAAAGCTTATTAGAAACTCATACTAGTAAGATACTAGACCCAGAAGTTCTTAATCAAACCATCTATAATGAGGTTTAGCACGAGTGTGGTATATTTTTCTCATTGAGATACATGATCTAAATATACCTGTGGCATTCTACCTTAACCACATTGTAACAATGACAATGATGCGCCATCAAAACATGCATACATAGTATAAGCATTCAGTACATATGTATATATAAATGTGTACAAGCATTAAACTTAATTTGAAATTGTATAATATCTAAAGTTTATAGCGAGAAATACATGTATCATCTGCATCATTGTTTTCAGAATGTGAACTTTAGAATCAACAGTATCATCATCACTATCACTAGATAAAAATACAAATCATAATAGGGTCCGACCCTGATGATTCATACACTCTGAAGTTGAAACTTAGCATTTATGTCGGTGCAAGGGTTTATGTTTCATAATGTGTGCTATACTATGAGAAACACAGATCTGTGTTCATATCATTATTTCTAAAATCATTGGCTATAAAAAATGGTATTCTCCTAATATAAATACAAGATGTATTTCCACAAAATATTTTCCAAAGTTTCAGATAAGACATTATACACTTCTTCTAGTACTACACTAATGTTTAATCTTTTCATAAACATGCATGTATAATTTTGAGAATATCTGAAAATATAATTTTTGAGTCAAAGTATAAGTGTATTCATGATTTTAAAAGATAATGCTCAATTTCCTTATACTTGGTCAAACATATTTACTTTCCTAGTGTAATGAAGATAATACCATGTCTATTTTCAAGTACCTCTAATGATGGCAGTTTTAAAGGGTTCAATGTTTGCCTGATACTTTAAAAGTAGTATATCATTAGAAGCATGATTTACAGTTTTCCTAGTATGACTGCAATTAATCTTCTTTACACTTGTATGTACCATACTGTTAACATACAATTCATAACTTTGACCATTTGCTGTTTAGGTGTGTATTAAAACTATTATAACTGCTTATGTTTTCAAGACCATGTCTCAGTACATATATATATGTTTCTCAATTGTTTTGTTAACAATTTATTTAGTCTGGAGTTATTTAACAAAGAAGTGGTTACATTGACTGTTTTTCTTTGCTTCTTTTATTCTAGGGTAAAGAAACCTTACCAATTCAGGACAAAAAAAAAATATTTCTTCTCTGTTTTCTTCAACAACTATGTCTTGTAGGATTTCATGTAAATGTAAAAACATTTCAAAAAGAATCCAGTATGCAAAATTGAAGAATTAAAATCTCTAATTAGAATTAAAATCTCTAATATTTTGAGAGGAAATTGTTTTCATATTTATTTTTTTAAAGTTATCATTGACCTGGTATATAGCCCTAGAAAGGCTGAGAAAAAAAAAAAAAACTATAGATCCAATTTCTGAATGTCAAAACCCAACACAAATAAATTATTTTAAGCGTCCATAGCAAATTGTAATTTCTAGGGATGGTTCCTTCTATTTCTTTATCTCCATCAATGACCTTATTCAATTCACCAAAACTGGCTTACTAGATTTTTTTAAAAATGTTTCTTGTCTCATTAAATAAAGCTTTCTGGAAATTTCTGGTTGCAACTGAAATGCATATATTAACAAATGTAGGGGAAAATAAATATTTTAGTATATGTGCTGCCAAAGCGAGCATGGGAAAATAAATATTATGTCTTCCTAAGAAGTAGACCTTTATATTTTGATTTATTTGCACTCAATAACTATAATTTTGATATTAAAAGAAATATAATTTTGAATTTTTCTTTGGTCATTCTAGAAGAAATTCAATATAATCATATATTTTATTATTTTAATATGCTTCTGGGCTTTGATACTTCTAATAGTTGGATTTGATTTTTATAAAGGAATGAATATTCTTTGTGAATTATTTTTAGGGCTTTATATCAGTGTAACGAATCCACCGCAGAACAATGTAAAGGATATCCTGTCTTTGCCATGCCTTGGAACAGTCTGAATAGCACTGAAATGGATGGCTTTTAAAATGTGTGAAAAGATCCTTTGTTTGCCTTACCAGTTTTCACCATGGACTTACTAGGTAACCAGCATGGGATCTGATTTCTATTATCATATATTTGTTCTACTGTTGAAATCATAACGGAGTTAAATAATTAAAAAAATCTTTTGTACTTCGTTTCTTTTATTTCACATTATCTTTTGAGATTTGTCCTTGTTCTTGTAGTCATCATACAGTACCTTATAATAGGTAAAAATCTCACTTTTTTAAAATACATCACTAATGGTGGATATCTGTGTTGTTTCTGACACAAGTTACTACAAAAAATTAGATTTTGCAATTAGAATTTGCCTTTTTGTTTATGTAGTATAAATTTACTTTTTAATCTGGTTATCTCTTATCCTTTTAAATTTTGTTGAGACTACAACCAGAAATACAGTCGCTGGCCCATAATAGAGGTTAGAATTTGTGTTCAACATTATTAAGTACTTATTAAAGAATAAAACAAACAAGCCAATAAAAACCCAACACTGTACTGCCTCCCTCTTGGAGCTGCAGAACATGAGATTGACTGCACCATAACCTGCCTGTTTTATGTTATCAGTCTGCTTAGTTTTAATCCTTTATGGAGTACCACGGCCTTAATTAATATTCTCCTGATTACTCATAAAACTGAACATCTCTTCACATATTCATTGGCCATGAAGATATGCTGTTTGACAGTGTGTGTACTCAATCTTACTGTTCACTATATTCTGATATTTTCTTTCAAGGTAGGTTAGAGGAAGCTGTACTCAAGGAAGCTCTGGGACTCAATTTTTCTCATTTTTTGGAACTTTTTCTATATTTGAAATTCAAGTTCATGGTTATAGATGCTAATTTATCTTGTTTACTCCATGATTCTCCTTTTATTCTTAGCTTGAATTTACAGAGAATTTTAAATTTCAACTATGTTGATAGCATTATTAATTCTCTTTGTAAAGATTTCACTATCTACTTCAGATTCATTTTAATAATCTAATATTGATTTTTAAGCTTTATTTTGTTTTGCGTGCATAAACTATTTCTAAGAGCCTTTCATGAAAAATAGAAAGTAGGGGTTAAATTTCCTATTACTAAAATATGGATATCTAATTCTTAATAATATTTTATAATAAGTACCTTTTAGCATTATATTTCATGAGCTTTATATTGTTATCAATTTGTCTTTTAAGTAACTATTTCTGACCCTTTCTTTATAGACTGAGGAGTTAACTTGTGGGCAAACATACAGATAAAGTTACTGGGTTTTACTGGAACTGCAATAAATTCATAGGCTGTAGAAACTGTCACATTTATAATAGTATAAATCACTTCAAATATTTTACATGATACATCTAAGTATGAAGGAATGTTCAAAATATTATAAAGTTATAAATTTGAGTTCTTGTAATGTGCATTGTACTCAGTTGGTATTTTATACTTCTGATGTTATTTCAAATGGGATATTTTATTGTTAATTTCTTTCTTTTACTTTGTTTATTTTTATATATTGAACTTGTTTGACGCAAGCTTCTAAACCAAATGTCTACTTCTAATATTGATTTAAATATTATTTTCAGTGTCCTTACAAATGTAATTCATGATTGCACTTTAAACTCCAGTTTTATAATAAGTATTTCCTATTAACATATATGAAACCTAAGTCATTGTCTTTCCTACAAGAGGAATTTCCATTTCAAGTGCTTTAGTAGTGATTGTGACCATACATTTATTGACATAGAAATTAGAAAAACAGAAACTTTCTAACATTTTGTATGAATATAGACTCAACTTGATAGAAAAACCTGACTGGAAAATTATAATAAATGAAATCACAGATAATTCTCATGAACACAGATGCAAAAATCTTGAATGACATACAGAATAAAAATATATGAAAAAGAATTATACAACACTGCCGCCTTAGCATTATTCCAGGAACATAATAGTTATCTATTGAAAATAAGTTTTCTGTTCAACATTGTATTAGACATTTTAACTAGTATAACAGAGGCAAGAATATTATATTATCTTTAATTTCATTATAATGGTACTATCTCCTAATATATCTTCTTACATTTAACATCCAAACACATAGTATATAAGTACATAACAATGCTTCTTTATTAACTGACAGAATAGATATTAAATACCTACAATGCACATAATATTATATAAGTATATTAGAAGATATAATGGATAAATTAAACCTTACTTTGATCTTACATAAAAATAGGCATGGGGTAAACAAAACTATCTAAATATCAACCAATGCACTGCATTATGCACCTTTTTTAGTAACTAACACAAAATAAAATGTATATCCCTGATGTATAACACTTATTAGAACTACAATAATAGAGCACTCATTATGTTTTTTACTCTCATCTCATCTACCAGTTTTTTGCTTTTATCTTTTTTATTTCTATGTTTATTAGTATAGTGTTATCTATCATTTTTTACTTATTTTACTATAAGAGTTGTATTTTTTGCAATTAAATTATATAGGGCAGTCAGAATATTTTGTACTTTCCTTCTCATCTTTTTCAACTTATTTTATTATACAAGTTGTACTTTTTCAGTTAAGTTGTTCTATGAATACTAAGATATATGGCAACTGAGATACAATTAGAAAGAACATCTGGCATGCTACTGGACAGTATGATGACTAAATATAGTGCATACTTGAAATATCTAGAAGAATTTAAACAATTTTAACATGAAGAAATGGTAAATGAAATGGATATAGCCCATCCATAGTGAGATTTTTTTTTTTTTTTTTTTGAGACAGGGTCTCGCTTTGTAGTTCAGGCTGGCCTTGAGCTCACTATGTAGCCCAGGCAAGCCTCGAACTCAGCAATCCTCCTGTCTTTGCCTCCTGAGTACTGGGATTACAGGCGTGAGCCACCATGCCTGGTCATAGTACGATTTTTATGTCAGTCAAAAATAAATTTAAAAATACCGACACGTTTAATAGTTTTTTTTTAATGGCTTAAATATGCATTAGCCATTCAAATTTTCCTGCAAACTGTATCAACCAAATTGCCTTTTCTTATAAAAGCCCACCTCTTTCAAAGGAGGTGAACATAGACCTCGCGAGCTTGGGAAATGGCTCTGAGCAGGTACACTTCCTCACTGAAGGTGCTGCGGTGGAAGTAGCAACTATTGATCCGTGTCTGGAAAACACAAGTGCTAGGACTTCAAACTGAGCAGTAACAATGAATTAAAGAAGCAGAATTTACAATAAGAGTTTATTTGGAAATGGGAGAAAAAAGAAGACACCTTTGGGAAAAGTAGGGTGCATCAGAAGTGAACACCTTTGATTTTTATTCTCAACTATTTCTTTAGGACTAGTGACTTCTTCCACTCTCCTGTGGGCACCTGGAAGTTGCTGCCACCAGGCTATCACTGTGGCTGTCTTTGTTTCTAATCTGGGGCACCTGTATGTACATTCTTTCTTAAAACTTGCTTCCTTCCTGTCCTTTTGTAATAGGTGTGGGGAGAACTTATAAAAATCTAACAGAGTTAACGATTAAATAAAAGGGACGTGTACATCTGTTGAAGTAATATAGTGATGTTAAAGTGACAACATACGTACGTGTGTAAGTGTGTAACTCTTTGTTTGACATATTAATTAAGAATGCTTAGGTGGGCTGGAAATTTAGCTCAGTGGTTCCGGCGCCTGCCTCACAAGCACAAGGTCCTGAGTTCAATCCCCGGTAACCACATACAATGCTGAGTGTGGTGACTCACGCCCACCAGCAATCAACACCACATACCACAGTGCCGGGCATGGTGGCTCACGCCTGTAATTCTAGCACTCAGGAGTCAGAAAGGAGGATCGCTGAGTATGAGGCTTGCCTGGGCTACATAGTGAGCTCAGGGCCAGCCTGAACTACAAAGCGAGAACCTGTCTCAAAAAAAAAAAAAAAAAAAAAGAGAAAAGAATGCTTAGGTAATGCCACATTCTGTTTTAACAGAGGTGGGTGAAAGGGCTGGTTTCCTTCATCTTATGTTTCTGGTTCACTTTGTTAACTTTCTGTTAAATTCTTATGTTAATTATGTTATCTAGCTTCTCTTGATCTAGTTCTCTCCTTTATCTTTCTGTTTGCTCTATATTTAATAGAGTCTACCTACCAACTACTACAGAGTTTACCTGTAGAGACTGAAGTTGCTCTTAGTAAGATTTCCCATTCTTTTTTTTTTTTTTTTTTTTTTTTTGAGACAGGATCTTACTTTATAGTTCAGGGTGGTCTTGAACCCACTATGTAGCCCAGGCAAGCCTGGAACTCAGCAATCCTCCTCCCTCTGCCTCCCAAATTCTGGGATTACAGGCATGAGCCACCATGCCCGGCTTCCCAATTCTTTGAAAAACAGCCTATCTTTCCCCTACCTACAAACTGTCTTTCTCTGTAAAGGTAAATATAAAACACTCTACAAAAGCAACAAAGCTGACTGTTATCTAGAAGTTTTCAAAAGACCTTGCTCTGAGGTACAGAATAACACTTAAAAATTCCTGGTTTAGTGCCGGAGATTTAGCACAGTGGTTCTAGTACCTGCCTAGCAAATGCAAGGTCCTGAGTTTGATCAATAATGGCAATAGTGACATAGAACAATACTAGGATTGGTGACTCATGTCCACCTGTAATCAGTACCACACACCACATGTGTAGCATGGTGGCTCACACCTGTAATCACAGCACTTGGGAGAAAGAGGCTGGAGGATTGCTGAGCTGGAAGCTTGCCTGGTCTACATAGTGAGCTCAGGGCCAACCTGAACAACAAAGCAAGACCTTGTCTTAAAAACAAATAAAAAGTTCCTGTTTTAACAATCATTATCTAGTTAACTTGCCATTTGTGCAAGATTGTGTGGGAGACTCATCACTGGTTTCTTTAAATTAGCTTCTCTGGAGCTAAAAGATGTTCTCTCCACAATGGGCTCATTATACCTAGCAAATTGACACTGTCTGTCAGCTGAGAGCTCAAGTGGGTCTGTCTGATACCTCAGTTCCTTTCTGTAAAGGCCTCTTGGCAGGGGCAGCTGAACTTTCTTGGATTGTAGCAGCAGGGTTCCAAGAGTAAGTACTCAAGCCTCGGATGACAGGACCTCCCTGTCTCCTACCTTGGAGTAGAAACCAGTGAGGCATGACTTTCATATTATTCTGCTGGGCAAATTGTTGTAAATCTTGGCTAGACTCAATGTGAAGGCATACTAGACTTTACATATTAATTTAAAATATAGAAAATGATAAGGATTTAGGCTTAATTTTAATCGCAGACACTGAAAAATCTAATGCACAAGGGACTTCCCATAAGGAGAGTGAAAACAATGTAAAAGTGATATACTTCACTGCTTTAGAAATTATACTGCCATCTGTACAATCAGCATAAGACATTAATTAATCTTAGAAACACTGGCTCCTTTGGTAAATATACTTTTTTCTTCATGAAATGTTCCTGTCCCCAGAAATGAAATTCGAGTACGGTACTATTATTCTCATAATGCAACTATATCATGAGTTAAATTGCCTTTTTAGAGGCTCTCCACTAAAGTACCATCAGTTGCTTTATTTTTTCTTTAAAAATAATTTCAAACTTTTATACAAAGTTGTTAATAAGCCCAAGTAGATTTTCATTAATAAAAATGCATTTCTTAACTGCTGACAAGTGCTTAGATCACTTATTATGTGAATGCTACATTGTCAAATACACTAGTTGCTTTTCTAAAAAGCAGAGTTAGAAGAATGGCAGGTAAAAGTTTGACATGGGTCATGGCAATATGACAGCACCAACCCCCCAGCCCTGCCACAGTAGTTGGGATCGGGGTAATGATGATTGATCTCTAGCGGAGGCAAATGATTCAAAGAGCCTGTTAAGGAAAGAGGTAACAAACTCAAAAAATCCAAATAAAACCTGAAATAATAGAAAACAACAAAATAATTCACATCTAAGAAACAAAAGATAAACAAAGGTCAGGCTTAGTCAATGTAAATGTTAACAGGAGAATTGTAGAGTTAATGGGAACATATTGAGCAATGTTTTAAAAAGAGTAACCAAAACTTCTTCAAAACAATGGAAAACAATTTTCCTTAGATATTAAATTCTCTAGACTGCTTTGTAAAAATAGTCTTTTCTGCCTCAATATAACATAGATTTTATTTCATAGAGAAAATAAAGCTTCTGAATTGCCATGTCTTTCTGAAAAAGGTATATAAATCATCAGCATTATATTCAGTACTGAGCTAGACACTATATCAAGAAAATGTTTGAGACTTACACCTTCTTGTGTACCAACAAAGAGCAGAAGAAAAATGGTAAACAGTCTAGGTTTAAAGGACCCTAATTTTAAATATTAATCCCACTGAATTAATAGCTTTGCTTTTTTTTTTTTTTTTTTTTTTTTTTTTGAGGCAGGGTCTCGCTTTTGTAGTTCAGGCTGGCCCTGAGCTCACTATGTAGCCCAGGCAAGCCTGGAACTAAGCAATCCTCCTGTCTCTGCCTCCCGAGTGCTGGGATTACAGGTGTGAGCCACCACGCCCAGCACTGTGGTATGTGGTATTGATTGCTGGTGGGCGTGAGTCTCCATGCCCAGCACTGTATGTGGTTACAGGGGATCGAACCCAGGACCTTGCGCTTGCAAGGCAGGCACCAGTACCACTGAGCTAACCCTCCGGCCCAGTTATCATTTCTTTTTTGATTCTTCCCAAATTTTCCCCTTTCAATGACTTATTTATGAAAGAAGTCTACTGTCTAGAATCTACACCTTGCTAGACAAATAGCTTTTATCTACATAGCAGAGTTTTTTAGAGGATATAACACTAGAAATAACATTAAACATGCTTTTAGAGTCAAGGTGTTTCTTTTATGATAAATGGTATACACTGGTTTAAGGTTTAAATTAAAAATAGCAAGGCAAGTGATAGGAAATTTAATTAAATAGCCAAAATATTCAGTAAAATATTTTTTATAAATTCTATCTTTGTGACATTGGAAAGGCAACTTGTTCCTTAATTAGCATTTAAAATATCCTTCTGTGACACAAAACAGTACTTATAATCAATTGTTAGAACTCAGGTTCAACATTTAAATACTTAATATAGACTTAGTTCTTCTAGCTAAACTACAGAAACAGTGATGTATCTGCCATTCAGGGTAGTTACAGAGAGCCGATCACACAAGTGGTAAAATATTTTGCCAAAATCAGAATAAGAAAACAAGGGTTTCTCCAGTCAGAGAATATTGTAGAGAAAGACAATAGGCATGTGTGTAATATAGGAAATACGGCTGCAGGGTGAGTCTGGGGGTTTACTAGGGATTGAGGGTATGGTTAAAGGGTTTTGGCAGCAACTAGGTATATCAGGAATAATTTTTCTGGGCTGCCTCCCTCCTAGTGATAGTTAGGAACATTTCTGCTATACCTACAGTTGTATATTAAGGTTGCCAATTGACAAGGCAGTTTATTTAAGTCTCTCAAAGATAAGGATAAGAATATATGCATTAACTCTTTTGAGAGAAAGTGAATCAGAGTTCACTGGGAGGAATGAACAGGTTTTAAACTTATTTTTATTCTGTAAACATTTCTAGTCAGCCTTAGTGAAATGCCTTGTATCTTCTGAGCATTTACTAGTGGGATTGTGTCAGAAAAATAAATAATATGAGTTTTAACACTTTCATTATCACAATGTTTTTCAATTTCTGAAATGTGCCATGGTGTTTATCATTTTCACTTTCATGTCTATGATGAGGATCCACTTCTCCAGTGCATGACCACTTAGTCCTATCAAGTTTTATCTATCACAAACTGAGATCGTATAAACATAGGTACACATATGTCACTGTAATATGAATTTTGTAATTCTTTTGTGTATAACCCCAGCAAAGGAATAGCAGGGTCAAATGGAACCTCTAATCCTAGTTTTTTTAAGGAATCTCCACACTGATCTCATAGTGATTGTACTAGTCTACATTCCCACCAACAGTGGAGAATGGTTCCTTTTTCCCCACAACCTCACCAACATTTATTGCTGGCTAATTTCAGGATAACAGCCATTCTTTGTGGAGTGAGATGAAATCTGAGTTGTTTTCATCTTCATCTCTCAAATGGCCAGTGCTGTTGGCCATTTCTTCATATACTTCTTGGCTGCTTTTACATCTTCCTCTGAAAAGTGTCTGTTCATTTCAGATGCCCATTTTTGAATTAGGTCTTTAAATTTGGGGGACTGATATTTTTAAGCTCTATATATTCTAGATAGCAGCCCTCTGAGGAATTACTGCTAAAGACTTTTTCCCATATTGTTGGTTGCCTGTTTGCTCTGCCAATGGTTACTCTGGCTGTGCAGAAGCTTTTTAATAGAAAGAGATCCCATTTGTTGATTTCTTCTGGTAGTTCTCATGCTATAGAGGTTTTCTTCATAAAGTCTTTCCCTAAGTCAATGTCTCCAAGAGTTTTACCTAACTTGTTTACAGCAGGTTTAGAGTCTCTGTTTTAATATTTAGGTCTCTTATCCACTTTGATTTTAGTTCAGTACATGGTGAAAGAGATTAATCTAGCTTCAGTCTTTGGCAGGTTGAAGCCCAGTTTTTCCAGGACCATTTGTTAAAGAGGCTGTCTTTCCTCCATTGAGGATGTTTGGCTCCTGTGTCAAAGATGAGGTGGCTTAGTGTATCTGGCATTGTTTCTGGATCTTTTAATCTATTCCACTGATCCTCACGTCTGTTTCTTTGCCAGTACCATGCCGGTTTTTTTTTGTTTTTTGTTTTTTTTGAGACAGGGTCTCACTTAGTAGTTTGGGCTCGCCCTGAGCACACTATGTTGCCCAGGCAAGCCTCGAACTCAGCAATCCTCCTGCCTCTGCCTCCCAAGTGCTGGGATGACAGGCGTGAGCCACCACGCCTGGCACCATGCTGTTTTTTTTTTTTTTTATCACAGTGTCTTTGTAGTAAAGTTTCAAATTGGGGAAAGTGATACCCCCTGTTTCCTAGAATTGCTTGTTTCCTATAATTGCTTTTGCATATGGAAAGTAATTTTCTAAAAACCAATTGGTCCCATAAAGTATCATGAGATAGGTGGACTTTATCTATTTGTATGCCTTCCACAGTAGTGGTAATTCAATGCAGAGGGCACGAAAAAAGGAGTGGGTGAAATATTTTGAGGTAATCAACTGGGTGATGCAGCTGCAAAAGCAGCTGCTCAAGGGTCCTCTCTTCAGGATCCATGATCTTGGAAAAGTCCTTTAATCATCTTTGAATAAAATATAAACTCCACCCCTAATAATCCCAGATAAAACTGAATTTTTTTAAGATTGTCATTGAAGCCTTTTCATAGACTTTACTAGAAACCATATCAAGTAAGAGTAAAGGTCCTATCATCAGTACTAACAATCAAACACATATAGATGACTACTTTCAGATATGGAACGATTCTTATGTGATTAAGTCTAACTATAGGACAACTTAGTAGAAAGGGAACAAAGAAATCACATCTGTACTCATTGGCTACAAAATACTTCAGCCGGATGCACACAAAGTAATGCATAAACACCATAATTTCACTGATTTGTGAGAAACTGGTACAATTTGCCTGGAATTAGGCGAGAATTCACCAATAGCACTTCTTGGTCCTATGTAACTGATTAGTGGCCCTGGCTACAGCTCAATGGAGAGGGAGATGCATGCTGGAATTTGCATGGCTGCAAGACAGTAGTGTTAAAAACATCAAGGCCAAATGTACAAACTTAATCCATCCATGACTATGACAGTCCAGGGGTGTGCTACACAGGTATATCATTTGTCTTTTATCTTTGTCCCTTTCCTAGGGTTAAAGCATATCATGCAACACATCAAGACTTTGGATAACTATGCTCAATGGGGTTTAAATGATACCTTGACTAGGTTCTTTCTTCTAAATGAAGAGATAAAATTAATGAGTCAAGCTATTCTCAAAAATCAGATATCATTAGACATCCTAACAGCAATACAAGTATTTGTGCAATTATAAAAGTTTAATGTTATGTGTATATTCCTGATTCTTCTGTTAATGTCTCAATGGCTGTTCAAGGTATTAAACAAGATGTTAATTCTATGTCA
Source organism: Thryonomys swinderianus (assembly GCA_004025085.1). Lineage (NCBI taxonomy): Eukaryota > Metazoa > Chordata > Mammalia > Rodentia > Thryonomyidae > Thryonomys > Thryonomys swinderianus. The sequence continues at coordinate 11,984 of PVIC010011406.1, read as the reverse complement.
GAGTCTGAAATTCTCTGGATCTTCTCAGCCTCTTTGTGGGGGTTACTGCTGGCTCTTCCAGGTGGAAACATTTGTTAGTTGTATTAGTACTAGTGTTGTTGATTTTATTTTTTGGCCCATGCACATTAAACTGTTTTTTTTTTGTTTTTTTTTTTAGCCTTGGCTCCTCCAGAGTTGAAGCTACATGTCTACCAAAAATGGTCAAGGGCCTTTAGACAGACCCTCTAGAGAGTATCTCTGACTACTGATCACAACCCTGACCCTATTTAGATAAAAGTAGATAGAACAGTCATTTCTCCTTGACCACACATGGCAGTAAGGAGTACCTCTTTAGAGGGAGGAATAGTATAGACAGCTAAATTAGGTAAAAATATGTTGGGCAGTCAGATAGGGCTAAGTCCATGAGGTAGTCAGTGCAGAAGATTAAAACTTATTACAACTATGACTAGAGTTGGATCTGTCAAAGGCCAGACCTCAAAATAAGGACAGGGTGATCAGAGTTACATGTCTCCCTGGGATAATTTAAAGATGGTACTGTAATTGATATAACCTAGTCCAATAAAGTATTTACAGACAAAAATCATTCAAGTGGGGCCGGATGTTTAGCTCAATTGTTCTGGCACCTGCCTCACAAACACAAGGTCCTGAGTTTGATCCCCAGTAACTACATACAATGCTGGGCGTGGAGACTCATGCCCACCAACAATCAATACCACATACCACAGTGCTGGGCGTGGTGGCTCAGGCCTGTAATACCAGCACTCAGGAGGCAGATACAGGAGGGTTGCTGAGTTCGCAGCGGCTTGCCTGGGCTACATAGTTAGCTCAGGGCCAGCCTGAACTACAAAGCAAGACCCTGTCTAAAAAAAAAAAAAAAAAAAAAAAAAAAAAAAAAAAAAAAAAAAAAAAAAAAAAAAAAAAAAAAAAAAAATCATTCAAGTGGGTGACCTAAAAGGGTTTTTGTTATTTCCATGAACATAAGCTAAGTGACCTGCTTCACTGCTGGATCAATATTATCTAAGCAGCTCTATTTGCAATATTATTGGTTGACCAGTTTTGATCCATGTTTCAGCACTTCATTATTTTGCTCTATAGAGCTTCTTTTGAGAATTGGGCTCATAGGCAACCCACTTTCCGTGCCCCTCATATCTTTCAGTAGGTATGTCTCTCAATAAATATTTCCAACTCTTAATCTCCATTGTTCCTTAGAATTCATTTTTTGATTTGAGTGAACACAAATTTGGCATATCTGACCTTTAGCAGGCCAGGCATTATATTATTTCCCCTTATCATTATCACTGCCCTAAAACCATCTTGCCTTAAGTATAACCCTATTTATTTATACATAATGTAACTCACTATCAAATTGTATTTCTCCATTGCCTAGCTTATAACTTCAGGCTATTGCTTTTTCTTTATCATTTAATGTGAAGATATAAACTGAAGACTGAAGCATGTTATGTTATTATTTGTAGGGACAACAGTGCTAAAATTAAGTTTGCCACCAAATAGCATACTTGAGTGTTACTGTGCAAGTTTTGCAGCTGTTCATTAATCCGTGGCAAAAATCCATGTGGAGCTAATCAGTGTAAGCTGGAGATTGTCTATATTAAGCTCTCAATCATCACTCTTGCTTATACCTCTTGAAACTTAAATGGATTTCTCTGTACAAAAACCAATTGAGGAAGTGAATTATTTATTAGAAGATAAACACTTTTTTCTGACATAAATCCAAGTGAAAACTCTATATATCCATAAAGTGCTTTTTAACTTTTCCTTCTCAAATAATTTCAAACAACCAAATTTGTCAAGCCTTATTTCTTAGGGTGTCATTCATCAGAAGTTCATGGTTTTAGAGGTCAAACACAGAGAAAAAGCTGTGGTTATAGAATTAATTATTTTGCCAACAACCTGGGAATAAGAATGTACTGATCTGACCTGGATGACTCTCCATGGAGCAGAACAGAAAACTGTTCATTACACCAAAGTCTCTTTAGCCCTAATACTGGAAGTAAGGGATTTCTGAAAATTAATGACCTACAAAATATTGAATATTACCTATGGATATACATGTTGTTTGAAAAGCAGAGGATCTCATACAAATCAGGTGGCAGATAATTAAACAGACTAAGTTTTTAAAAGTTTGATATATACTTGTGATTCTGACACATGTATAGACAGAGGTAGGTCTTTGGCTATATTAAACAGCATAGAAAAACTAAAAAGTTGAGTTCCAAAATTACATAATTTGGGCCAGAGATTTAGCTCAGTGGTTCTGGTGCCTGTGTAGCAAGCACAAGGTCCCTGGAACAATCCCGGGTAACCACATAAAACAATACCATGGAGGCTCCTGCCCACCAGCAATCAGGACCATATACCACAAATGCCAGGCTTGGTGGCTCACGCCTGTAATCCCAGCACTCAGGAGGCAGAGGGAGGAGGATTGCTGCGTTTGAGGCTTCCCTGAGCTGCACAGTGAGCTCAGGGCCAGCCTGAACTACAAAGCGGGACACTGTCAAAAAAAATGCATAATTTCAAAAAGTTAACTTTGTTTTGACATAAAAATCAAATGATCAGATTTTAGAAAATATTTTAGATAATACTTTATTTAAACACTGCCAAATAAATTGTATAATGTACTATATGAGTCACTTACAAATGAATCCAGTAAATGGATCTAGGACAAAGGAAATATGCTAGCTTGAGATATTTTTAATGAGACTCTTAGTGTCAAAAGAATTAATCTATGTTTGTCTCCCATAATAATTTCCCCATTGGGAAAGGCAAACGTGATAGTAATTAAAAAAGGGATACAAAGCTTATGCATACAGTGGAGGGTAGAGGGTGGAGGGTTGTAGGGTGGATATGGGAAAGAGAAAAAGTGAGAATTAAATCGTGTCATATACTGGTACAAATTCTCATATTGAGTGTGTTCATGTGTGTATATATAGTATACCAAAATAAATTCAAATAAAAAATATTTCCCCATTTGTGGGTTTCTAAAGGGTTTTGATTGTCTCTGTGAAATGAACATATTTTTCTACTCTAATACTATATTCTCACAACTCCAGGTTTCCTGATCAGCTTAGCATATACCATGTGACCATCTTCAAATCAGTCACTGTGGCAAATGACTGAAATGTACAGACTGGTTGTCTTCCTGCAAGACTCAAATTTCATACCATTCAATGTACATGGGATAAATGACCCAAAGGAAAATAAAGTTCTACCATCAGAGGAACCTGAAGTATAGTTCAAGAACCATGTAAGTAAATCTATAAATGTTCTCAGGATATATTTATTTAGACCCAAAGCATCATGATGCCCTAAAGGCAACAGTTCTCACAAGATCCTCAGTATATGCCCAACAGGTTCTACAAATATGTGAATTTATGGACCAATTAAAAAACCCAGTGTGAGAAGGAATCTTGAAAGAAAAGTCCACCAGATCCATTCCAGAAACAGAGTGGTTAAATGCTAAAGCAGAGTTGTGTATGCAACCAGGCTCTACAGACAGACCAGCTCTAGCACAAACAACTTCTTGAGGAAAGCTTAAATTCCCCTGAGGAAAGAAAGGCAATGTGGTAGCAGCTGTTGGACTTCATTCAGTGCCCAACCTAGTAGCCATCATCCAGTCCTAACCTATCCTAATTCTTTTCCTACCAGGAAATGTTGACTAGCAAGTGAGATATTCACAAGAGGGTTTTTTCATATCAGAGCCTTAATGAAAGTGCCAGCTAATGACTTAAATGGCACTGAGTTAGGTTCAAAAAGTTGTAGAAATAGGCAGAAAGGTCACATTCGTAGTTAGGTACCTGGTATCAAACACTGAGTGATCTATGAGACAACAAATTCCAAGGGGTTTTAGTGATTGTGACTTGTGTCATCTGGGGGAGAATATAAGATACTTGAGCAGTTCCAGAAAATACCAGTGAGCTTTATGCCTGTCAGTTCCCTGCCTTGCTCCAAATCCTGCTAACTTCTGCCCATGTGAGCCTCAGTTCACTGCCCACCAAAAGCTGGTGAGTTCTTTGCCCATGTGAGCCTCCTCCTGTAATTCTCTTTTTTTTTTTCTGCCTCCCATTCTTTAAATGCTACTAAATTCACTGCAGAAGAATTCTCTATTGCCAAGCCTTATCAATCACTACATTTAAAAGCTGCAAAGAGACTCTGTTGCATCATGAGAAAGACTGGAGTGACACAGAAAGTTTGATAAGATTGTTATGTCCATTCTAGCTTATAGAGGTTGTTTAAGGAAATGCGAAATAGCTGAAGTTATCTCCTGTGTATTGTTAGCTATAGTGCATTGAAATTGGAGATCAATAGCAAAGTAAATTCCAACAACCCACAAAGACATAGAAATTGAACAAAACTCTCCTGAAAAACAATGGGTCACAGAAAAAGTTAAAGAATAAATTAGGTGGTACCAACATTAAATGATAATATCAATGCAAAATATAAGAATCTAGGGAATACAATGAAAGGAGTTCTGTGAAGGAAATTCATAGCAGTGAATGTCCTTACTTGCAAAATAGAGTGAGCTCAAATAAATAATTGAATACTGAACCTCATAGCAGTGAATGTCCTTACTTGCAAAATAGAGTGAGCTCAAATAAATAATTGAATACTGAACCTCAAGTAAGTAGAAAAAGAGAGCAAGACAAACCCAAAGATCATAAAAGAGAATAAATTATAAAGGTAACAATAAAAATTAATGCAATGGAGAATAAGAGAATGATGAAAAAAAATCAACATTGAAGAGTTGGTAATTAGAAAGAATAAACAAAATCAAGAAACCCTTAGCCAATCTTTTAAAAAAAGGAAGAAAAAGCTCAAACTCATGCAAATAGGAATGAAAAAAGGTGAAATCACACATATCCAGGGGAAATCAATAGGATAATAAACACCTACTTTGAGAACCTGTACTCCCGTAAGATAGAAAACACAGAATGGACAGATTCTAAAACACTTATGAGTTTCCAAAGTTGAACAAAGCAGACAAGAAAATGTTAAACAACCCAATATCAATTACTGAAACTGAAAATGCAATTAAAAACCAAAAAACAGTTTCTATATGTCACCTTTCTCAATCATATGATACATGGATTGTATCTGAATTTTCAAGTATATACCACATATACGCACATGATATATAGATGCATATATTATCATATTAAAGTATATTTTATCATATATGATAATCTGGAAAATATAAACTATGTACTCTGATTTATAAAAATAATGATCATCAATTAGTGGAACTGTATTAGTTCTAATAAGGAATACTCATTAAAAGCTATTCTAATATAGAGCTAAACAAATATAACAAATACAATATACAGGCAGATATGATAGCCAAATATATATATTTTATTTCTCTAGTCCCTATACTCTAAATTAGTTACTTTTAAATAACAGAAAACAATGGGGTTTGATTGCCATTTCAAGAAAAATAGAATATGTCACCAGAGAATATGATTATATATTATGCTAACCTATATTTTTGCATATATCTGAAAATTTATATAAAACAATTTTTTAATATTTTTCTTAAACCTGTCATACTCATATATATTTTTTTAGCTGTCATATATATGACAAATATACATATATATGAATATATATACACACATATATACACATATATGTATATATATACTGGAATTCTAACACAGAAATTGATTTACTCCTTATATCATTATTTAAATGTCTTCACATTATTCCGTGAAGAATAATATGGGCAATATCTCCTTTCCTCTCAGTAGTATTTGGAGGACAAATAGCTACAGCTTAGCAGAGTGCAGAAAAGCTCAGTATATGGAAACAAGAGGGACAGTCAGGTGAGGCATTCTGTTCCTCTGTTATGTTTTGCCCATCCTTCTTTGCTTCTACAAAATATGCAGAATTAAGTGTGACTGCAGGATTCATTCTTTACCATTTCCTCCATAGAAACCAAAGGGTGGGCAGGATTAAAAACCTAACTTTTGCAGTCAGCTTATTGGTAGATTATGTTAAGTGAGATTTAAAACTCTCTAATTTGAAGTGTCTGCTAGGATTAGAATAAGATGTAGGCACAGATGACAGTAGAAAAATTTTACTTTTATGTTTCTTTTTTTTTTTTTTTTTTTGAGACAGGGTCTCACTTTGTAGTTCAGGCTGGCCCTGAGCTCACTATGTAGCCCAGGCAAGCCTCCAACTCAGCAATCCTCCTCTCTCTGCCTCCCGAGTGCTGGGATTACAGGCGTGAGCCACCACACCTGGCACTGTGGTATGTGGTATTGATGGCTGGTGGGCGTTGAGTCACCACATCCAGCATTATACGTGGTTACCGTGATCGAACTCAGGGCCTTGTGCTTGCGAGGCAGGTGCTGGAACCACTGAGCTAAATATCTGGCCTTTTACTTTCATGTTTAACAATACATTTTTACTTTGCTACTACTGTGGGCTGAAGTTTTCCCTTTCCCCAAAAAAACTTTTTTTTTTATGTTGAAGTATGAGCCACGAGCATCTTAGAATTTAACTATATTTAGAGAATGTTAAAAGACGTGATCAGAATGAGGTAATTAATGTGGACTTTATCTAAAACAATTAATTGCCTTACAGGAAGAGGAAATTTTAGACAAAGAAAGATATGGAAAAGTTAATTTTGGCTCATGATTTGACTTCATAGATGGCTGGTCCAAACAGAAATCATGAATGGCATGATGGCAACTCGGCAGCAACTGAAAGGAAAGACTCTCAGTCCATGACAAAAAGAAAGCAATGAAAGCAGAAATGGAGGTGGAAGATGCACCGCTGAGTGTCATGGACCTGGTGACCACCTCTTTCAACCAGGCTCCACCTCCTAAAGGCACATTTAGCTGCTGAACTGCTCAATAGATAAATCCACTGATGAGTATAATGCTCCCGTGATCCAATCACATGAGAATTCTATGATATATTATAGATCTAAAATTATAAATCATATAAACTGGTACACCATGCAGAATAATGTTTAAATTATAGGCCCTGGAGTCAGAAGACTTGTAATTACAACTTGATCTCACATTTAAACAGTATGAAAGATGCAAGAAACTTTTATTCTAGTTTATTCCTCTTGAGATGAGATTTAAATACAGCTAATTTAAAGATTAGAGGAAAGTTAAACAGGTTTATACATCCAAAGTGCTGAAAACTGTACCTGAAAATAAAATTTACTCTTCATACTATTCAATGTAAGGAACTATGAGAATCATGTGCTTATAACCCCTTCAAACTACTGAATGTGTACATAATTGAATTTATCAAACTATATATAAATGTGAGTTAGAACCCAAGCATATGGACACCAGAGACAAAATTAACTGCTTTGGGATAGGGAGTCCTAATATGTTTCACTCCACTCAGTTTCTACAGGTTTGTAAGATGCATTAATCTTGATACAATCTCATTGAAAGACATATTTGTTTTATGTGTCTAATTCTGTAATCTTATAATACAGAATAATTTGTAACAATTTCAAAATAATATATATTTCAGAGATATCTATATGCACTTACAAATTAATGATATCATTTTCTTAACTAAGGACTGAATGGGTTAATTTTCTTACTAGGAAACATTTTAGGCAATATCCCATCATTAATAAATAATTTGTCACGTCTCTGAGTACTACCATCCCCCCACCAGACATGTTTCCTGGGCTCTTCCTTGGTATCTAATAAAGAAAATCTTGGGGCCAGAGGGTTAGCTCAGTGGTTCTGGCACCTGCCTCATAAGAACAAGGTCCTGAGTTCGATTGTGGTGACCACATACAATGCTGGGCATGGAGACTCATTGCCCATCAGCCTTCAATACCGCATACCACAGTGCCGGGCGTGGTGGCTCATGCCTGTCATCCCAGCACTCGGGAGGCAGAGGCAGGAGGATTGCTGAGTTGGAGGCTTGCCTGGGCTACATAGTGAGCTCAGAGTCAGCCTGAACTACAAAGCTAGACCCTGTCTCTAAAAAAAAAAAAAAAGAATCTTGAATTCTTTTGAGTTGCACCATGGAATTAAAATGCCCTACCTCACAGGTGTATAATTCTTATGAGTTTCATGGCTTTCATTTAAGTTGTCAAAGTATTAATTCTCATTATATCTGCTCTGGGCTCTTCAGTATTATTCAGACAGAACAGAGGTAGGTCCCATGGGCTAAATCAATTTTAATTCTATCTTCTGTAATTTGTCTGCTGCACATTTGAGTTGGTCTAGGGAAAAAAAATACCACAGGTTTCAACCTTTAATCCCCTCTGGCACATTTACTTTACAGATGTTGGCTTCACTATTCTGTTTTCTGTGACCAATACCCTGCTTTTCAGAATCTGTACAACTTTTCTCTTGCAATTCATCTTCCAAAATGCCTTCAAATGCTTTTCAATTACCAACTGCATGGTTGAATTTCCCAGCTGAACTCTGAGAAGCAAAATTGAAGAAATGTGTCTATCTGTGCTGATGTGTATGACTCTCTAAGTAGGTAAAATCTAGGGTCAGTTGAATGATAATGTGGTGGGTATGATTCATCCAGTGCATTGTATTGGAGACTGTTGCCAGACAAAAATGCTTTGTATGTTCTTGACATTTATTTTCCTAGCTACTGGCTGCTGACTGCTCACAGATGAGTTCTTCCCCTAAACTCTTAGTTGATGGAGATAACCTTCGTACAAAGTTTTGCCATTTTCTCAGGAGCTGCACATATCCCACAGTAGGTTAATGAGGCCATAGTCAGCCCTTTTCTTTAGTCTGGTAAAATTCTAAAAAGTCTGGCTGTGCCACAGGCCTATGTGAGACTGAATGAGGTGTCTATGAAAACTAGATGGTGCTTCAACTTCTCCTTCCACCCAATTTTTATTTCCTCAGTCTCTTGTAGTCGCCATTCTTCAATATACACACTGAAGATGTCTTATCTGTAAATTGCCAGCTCAAAATCTGCTTCCAGAGAGAGTTCTCAGGGAAAAGTTGGAGTGGATTCTTATAGGCTTGCTTTAATTCTGGAAAGCCTTACTCATAATTTATGTTCAACTAAACTATTCAAATAAATGCTTTCCTTGTCTAAAATTCATTTCCTCTACCTTCTAAAAGGCAAATTATATTCTAGTTTAACTTTTGAAAAGTAGCACAATACATGTCTCTCTGGCATGTACAAGGTCCTGAGTTTGATCTCTGGTAAAACAAAGAAAAGAAAAGAACGGAAAAGGAAAGAGAAAGGAAAAGGAAAGGAAAGAAAAATTAGCACACCAATATCTTTCTCATTCTTATTTCTCTCCTTTTTCCCTCATTTCTTCCTCCCTCTCTCTTTTCTTTCCTTGTCTTCACACACACACACACACACACACACACACACACACACACACACACTCTCTCTCTCTCGTCACTCCCTCGTATGACAGATCATAAAGGAAATTGGAGCATTGCTAGTTACAATAACGGTGGTGAATATACATTTAGAATATACTTTCTTTCCTTCCATTAGGTTTCTACAGTCTATGAGATTATTTCTTATATTTTCCAAATCCTAAAAATTTATTAGACATGTGGATACTTTATTATGTATAAATAAGTGCTATAAAACATGTAACTTTCATCAAGTTGAAAAAAGCAATTATACCACCACCACAAGGAGTTACAAAATAGACATTAATATTCCATACATGATTACACTTGCATAATAGTTTATAAATTCTGTACATTCATATTTAAAATTATGACTGTTTTATTAAATAACATAATTACAATTTCTTATTCAATGTAGCAAACAGAAGTCTACCTTTGCTGTTCCCTTTTAGAACCATGATGATACTTGAGAGCTTCAATTCACCTGTTTGTCTCTTTCACTGGCTATCTCTTGACACTTTGCATAAACTTTTCTTATACATTCATATTCTTTAAAGATAAACCATTCTGCTAATTTTTTTTTAGTAGAGTGTGAAATAAACAACACTGCTTCTGCTGAAGTGCTCAAAACTGGCTTTCCTCTCATACTACATCAGCCACTTAGTGTGAAACTCACCTGCAGGCTCCATTTTTGTCCCATACCAGCAAATGTAATTGGATCTTTATGAGCTTCCTTTGTAGAATCCTGGCAAAGAAGCCAAGCTATAAGGTGGGGGATACTCTTGATTCACCAAAATAATCCTGGCCTCAGAGAACAGAACATGGGCAAATGACAAGAAGAGAACTCCTTGCCACACAGAGACCACATTCACATGAGAGACTGTCCTCTATATCTCCAGTAAGATTGCTTCCAATACTATATTTTTAATTCAATCTTTCTAATTATTCCCAAGCCTATTTCCTTATTAATTTAATTATCTTGAATGTTATATAGGAGTTGTCCCCCCAAATGCCATAATACTATTTTTTAGTCAGATATTTTATATAAACTTTCTGTTTGTTACTTCTACTTACAAGTGGCCCTGTTATAGGTAATTCATTCCTTCTCCACTGTAATGGCGAAACAAACACTACTATACAGCTCTTGCCCAAGTAGGATGTTTAACAACATTCCATGCATTTTATTGTGATGAGCCATAATAACATTTGATGATTTTACACAATGGTAAAGTGATTTAGAATGACTATGTTAGGTCACACTAAAACTCAGTAATCAGAATCCTGAAGATTATGCATGCTGTGGTTGACAGGAAGTGTAAAGCTAGTCAGCTGGTGAGAAAAACACAAGAAGAATAAAGTTGGACAAACATTAGTACCAATGATTCTGTAAGAGGTTTTTTTTTAACAAATATGTATGAAACACACACACACGATGCACACATACTTGCTACTATATTCACATATAACACACATTTAAATTTATTCGATTCCATGGATGGTTTTTGAGTTGGAAGTCAAATAAAATCCTAAATAATTTTTCATACACAGTGTCTTCATGATCTCATTCAAATATTGTTATGCAGCACAGTAGTTATTTCTCAGCTTTTTGTTATCTGCATAGTTCATAAACACACACTTTTGTCTTCAAGAAAGTCACTGTTCAAGATGTTAGAGGAAAATGTTTAGAAAGAATCCTATATTATCATTCTTTCATCCGAATCTATTGTCATCCAACTGGAAGTACTTGATTTTTCTCCAATCTTGCCTATGTTTCTCCAAATAGTAAAATAATAAAGAATATTTTAATACTGTTTCTGAAATTCAAATGAGACTTATCTATGTCCTCCCTCTGCTTGTCAAGAGAGATATGTTCTGATTAGAAAGGCCAGTGTCTTTTCATATTAACTCTGCATCTATGCTGATTTCTAATCACAACCTCTTGTTTTTTGAGATTTTATAACTCGATACATTTTATAAATAATCCAGAAGTACCTTCCACGTAAGTTAGCCAGTTAGGCAGATATCTTACTATCCATGTCAGGCTCACAGTCTGATTTTACAGAGTTTTCTATATGATGTATGAAAGCTAAGAATTTGTTTCTGATATTAATTTTGTGGAATATTGGAATCATGTTTGATGATCCTGTGATGATCAATTTTATTCTGGAAACATTTTCTATGACACCTCAAAAACTATCAAGGATAGCCAGGGATTTAACTCAAGTGGTACCATGCCTACTTTGGAAGCACAGGGCCAGAGTTCAATCCCCAGTTCTGCAAATAACCAAAATAAAACAAAACAAAACAAAACTATCAAGGGTTATATTGATATAATTACTTATATAATAACTTTCAGGTGTCTTTTGCCAGTATAATCAGGTAGTGATATATTTAATTCTTTTTCCTTTTTTTTTAATTGAATTCTTTATTGGTATAATTTATATACATCTCAAAATCACATATAACATTGGGAAATTTGTACCAGTATATGCCACAAGTTAATTCTCATTTTTACCCATATCCCTACCCACTCCCCTCTCCTCCCCCCTTTATACATGCTCTTTTATTTTCTTTCTGTATCATATTTATTCCTTCCCCTCATCACATTCCCACACCAAGTTTCCTATAGAAATA
>PVIC010011405.1:0-41489 GCA_004025085.1 Thryonomys swinderianus | reverse complement strand
GGCTGGCCCTGAGCTCACTATGGTGCCCAGGCAAGCCACCGCGAACTCAGCAATCCTCCTGTCTCTGCCTCCCGAGTGCTGGGATTACAGGCGTGAGCCACCACGTCCGGCATTGTGGTATGCGGTGTTGATTGTTGGTGGGCGTGTCTCCACGCCCAGCATTATATGTGGTTACCGGGGATCGAACTCAGGTCCTTGCGCTTGTGAGGCAGGCGCTGGAACCACTGAGCTAACCCTCCGGCCCTCAAACATTATTTTTGATGGAACAATAGAGATACAGGTAGAAGGCTGATGATATTAAATAGAATCTTAAGGGTGAATTTAAATATAAGTTAATAATAGATTTTCTTTATAAAAAAACTATATTTCTTAGCATTCCAGTTGAAGAAAACTAAAAATACTACCTGCATCATAGCAATGAGCAATACTTGGCAACAAATTGTGATTTCTAAAAAATGGCCACTCACCCCTCAAAAATAAATAAATAAAAAATAAAGGTACCCCAAAACACGTCAAAACAAGTTGGTCTCTTTTAGGATAGAGTAAGATGTGACAGGAACTCCTTTTATTCCAGAAAAAACGGAGGCTGTCACAGTCTTGGAAATCCATACAAAATGTTCTCACTGACCACCGATGATCTTAAATATGAATAATAATTGAAATACATGGAAAATACATCAAATATACTTAAATACAGGGTCAGCAGTGATTTTAAGGGAAAACCACGTGCAAATACAGCCCCCCTTAAAGGAATTTAGTGAACCTACTCATTCTTTGGTAACTTTGTAAACAAAAGGAAAAATACTAAACATTTATTAGATTTTCTTGAGTCACCACATAGCTTACAAGAGGAAGTCTCTCTTTATTGAAGTATTCTACTTAAAATTCCAGAAGACATGAGAGAATATCATCAGTCTGTGACCTGCAGTGAAATCATGAATCTAATTGATGAGTATCAAAGGCTATTAGCATCACCAAGAGAGATGGAAGCACACAGTGGCATCCACAAAGCCATCCTACCTACCAAAAAATTACTTCTGAGCTGGACCAAGCCTCTAACATGAACTGTGGTATCAGAAGAAATATAAGATATAAAAGAATGGTTTGAAGCCACTCCAGAGGGATGCTTTGTAGGACAAACAAGGACAAGTCATGTGCCAGTAAGGAGAAAAAAAAATAGATGGTAGAAAAATCTGTGTGTCAAAATTGACTTAAGAGGTCAACCAATGGCAGTGAATGGAATTTATTTAGATACGGACAAAAACAAAAGAGCTAGAAAACAAGATTCATAAAACAGAACAATTTCAACGATGACTGGATACTTGATGTATTAGGAAATTACTGTTTTGTTTTTTACTGTAAAACCATATTGGGCTGTGGATTTAGATCAGTGGTTTTGGTGCCTGCCTGGCAAGTGCAAGATCCTGAGTTTGATCTCAAGTACAAATATATATATATGGTACAAATGTGTGTGTATATATATTTCATATTTGGTAATGATATCTACTGAAATATTTACAAACAAAATGAAATAGTACCTGGGATTTCCTTCAGAACAATGGTGGGAGAGGTAACTAGGAGTGAATAAAATAAGATTGGCCATGAATTAATTGTTAAATCTAGGTGATGGGTAGAGATAGTTTCTTTCATGTGTTTGAAATTTTCCACAGTATGTTAAAGAAAGATCATAAAAATATTTATTATGAATCCTTTCCAAAGCCACTAAATTCTTCTATACCATGATCTAAAATGGATATATAATAATCTATCATATTATCATGTGATAAATAGTGGGTTTGGGTTGAAGTTTGGTACTCAGTCTCTGAAAGGCTGATCACTAGCTCAAGGAGAGTATTTCCTGGACATTATTTTTCTCTTATGTTTTTTAATTTAATAATGCCCCCAAAGCAACAAAAACTAAGTATTATTGTATCTTACACTTCCTACAGTCACTAGAGAGCTCAATAAGTAGTACTTCAAGGGATCTAACTGCCCTTCTCCCACAGTTGAGTTTGTCAGCTACTTAGCATAGAAACAAATGTTCACCTTTTCCCTAATGATTCAAAACTTCACCTGCTTCTGGATTCCCTTAAGAATTAGTAGGCTTGGGCCAGAGATTTAACTCCGTGGTTTCAACACCTGCCTAGCAAATGCAAGGTCCCTGGTTTGATCCCCGGTAACCTCATACAACAATACTGGGTGTAGTGGCCACGTCCACCAGCAGTCAGTAAAACACACCACAAATGCTGGGCTTGGTGGCTCAAACCTGTAATCCCAGCACTCAGGAGGCAGGAGGATTACTGAGTTCCAGGCTTGCCTGGGCTACATAGTGAGCTCAGCATGAGCCTGAACTACACAGTGAGACCCTGTCTCAAAAAAAAAAAGAAAAAAAAAAAAAGAATTAGTAGGCTTGAGAGTACTAATATAGTTTAATTTACTTATCTAACATTCTGAGCCACTATGATGTGCTTTGCTTAATATTAAATGTTTTCATAATTTCTGATACTTGTGGTCAAATTAATATCACATAGCATATCTATATCATATAATGAAATAGTATGTGACCATGGAAAAGAATCAGAACGTGTATTTCTATCTCTAGTTACAGGCTACATTATATAGGAAAAAATAATAGACAGAATGAAACCATGTGCGGCTGCTATTATCCCATGAGCAGATAAGCCCTGGAAATACTGGATTGCAGTCTGATTCGGGAGTACAAGTAGAATTAATTGTACAGGGCTGTTATAAATAGTGCATGTAAGGATATTTATCTGGCACAAGGCTTACATTGCTAGCCTTAGAATCACCCTGTAGAGGCTTTGACAATTTAGTGGAAATCCTTGTAGCTTTTTCTGCTCTGTTTATTTTTTATTATATTAGCCATGACCATCTAGACCAGTGTATAGTCCTAGGAAAAGCTGCAGCCCTCTCAGACTGAGAAATAGTTCCAAGGCAGTTTTGCAGAAAACTAGTTCTTGCCCTGATCTACCTTGTGTGAAAAAGGCAAATCCACTTGAGTGGTGAGTTTGTTAGACAGATGATGAAAAGGATGGGACAGAGACTGGAAG
Organism: Thryonomys swinderianus; assembly: GCA_004025085.1. Classification (NCBI taxonomy): domain Eukaryota; kingdom Metazoa; phylum Chordata; class Mammalia; order Rodentia; family Thryonomyidae; genus Thryonomys; species Thryonomys swinderianus. The sequence goes on along the minus strand of PVIC010011405.1, from coordinate 38,418 downwards.
GGAGGGAGACCCGAGATCCCTTTGGGAGAGTATTTTGTGGCATGAAGTGTGTGGACTGGGGGGACTCTAGGAGAACTCCTTCTGAGGAGACTGTTGCATCCAGACCTCAGGAAGAAAACATTGCAAGCAGCGTCAGCCCATGAGATGGCCCCTCTGAGCTGCGGAAGAGGCTGCCTGCTCAGAGGGGCCACCTGCACCACAGCATTGTGCTAGCTCATCACCTTTGACCACAGCAGATGCTGCTATTTTCTGATTAGTGTCTTCCTTGCTCTTTGGGAGCAAATGTCAGTGGAGCGACACAATTTGCCATCAGAACCATGACACATTCATCTGAATCTCAGCCCTTGTGCTAGTACCACCTGCCCCAGAAGGTGCCAAGTACAGTGTCTCGCTTTGTAGTTCAGGCTGGCCCTGAGCTCACTATGTAGCTCAGGCAAACCTGGAACTCAGCAATCCTCCTGCCTCTGCCTTCCGAGTGCTGGGATTACAGGCTTGAGCCACCAAGCCTGGCCATTTCCCTCTAAGCAGAGGCATTCCCTTTATTTTCTGACAGGCAGTTCAGAAGTTGTTGCTTATTCCCAAATACCAGCTTCAAATTCTCCTAAGAATGACAATTCACAAGTTAGACACATCTCTCAGAAAGTCAGTTTGCTTGTTAGACTGAGTCAGTCACTCCTTCACTGTTTGGCTTTTAAAAGTGGGGTTCTGCCTGGGAGACAGCCGGCTGGGAGTCGAGGGGAGCTGCGTCGCCATCCCAAGCCTGCTGAGGCATGAGCATGCTGGCCTCCATGTCCTCAGCCTCCAGCCCCAGCCTTCAGAGGGTCCCGTCTGTGACACACAGAAGGATCTCCAGGAATGTGTGTTTTCTCCTGGTTTCAGCCCCTGCTTGGCCTCTTTCTCTGACCTTCTCTCAGTCCTCCTTCTCCCATGCTAACTGGAGGTCACCGGATCCCCACTCACTGATGGGCTCTACAGACACCAGCCCTGTGAGACGGCGAGAGGGCTATGCGCGTATACGTGCTGTTATTACTCAGGCAGGGGAACCTGTCCACATGGCAAACACATTGCTGAGATGAAGTCACAGTTACAGAGGGAACCTCACCACAGAGCTGTTCACAGCGACCTTTCCGGAAGCTGAGGACATCCTCTAGTAGATACTTTTTTCAGCCTCTAATTGTGGAAGTCTGATGGTGCCCATCAGTGGCGACTAAGTCCTGTGCAACCAGCCTGTGTACGTGACGCAGTGTCAGGCAGCAGGCGGAAGCTGCCCTGGCTGCCGTGTGTCTCCCTGGTGAAAAAATTGCTCCCTGAAACAAGTTTGTAATAACTGCTGGACTTAAAATAGAATTTTTTTTTTTGCAAATAAATATGTCTCCTAATTAAAACTTGCCCTTTAAAGACTCACATTTTCTTGACCCCTCTGTGTTTTCTTTTCCTTGTAACATATCACAGAATCAATAAGGGAAATACAAACATCTTTAATATACACAGTTTCAATGGCTCCAATAACTTTATACCTTCAGAATGCCCGCTGGCCTCCATGTCCTCAGCCTCCAGCTCAGCTCAGTGGATGATCCCCTGATTTCTTACAGGCCTCTGGATTCTTTAGGAGATATAATTCTGAAGGCAGTTACTCTTCAGGGTAGTAAAAGCCTGTGTTGGAAAGGCATAAAGTAGAAGGGGCTGCTCACAGCCATGTCGTTATTTTAATGACACTTTTAATTTTTATTTTCAAAGTAATGATGGTCACTGTGGAGAAGTTAGAAACTATCAAAAAAGAGAAAAATTTAAAAGTACATGTTATTCATAATTCTATCACCTAGAGTCAACCAGTGTTAATAGTTGGCTTTTTTTCTTTAGATTTTTTTAAAAGGATTTTTATGTAATTAGCAATTTTGAACTTTTTCCCCTAAATTTTATATAATAACATTAACATTTTCCATACATGGCATAGGCAAATACCAGGTAGAGTAGTAGAGTGGCTGTATAATATTCCAAAAAGGCTATTCCCTGATTAATTATTCCTCTTTGACCTTTTGGTCTGTTTCAATTGTGTGTCCGTTATTAAAAATAGTGTCAACTACCAGATCCAACCTCCTCTGACTCATGGGGCTGTTGCAGGGTGTCAGGCTGGTGTTTCCTATGGCACAGAGTGAGGATGCAGGAGAATCTCAAGTTAACAACAGTGTTAGGTTATAATGTGGTAAAAATGGACCTTATTTTCTTCCTAATCCTTCCCCTACCTCCTGTGTTCTCCTGGTACTGCAGTGAGTCGCGCCACCTTCCACCAAGGTCCTCACATTTGAGAATTCAGTGCCACTTTGGACTTCTTGCCAACCCCGGTCCAGCCAGCCTCAATCTCTCAAATCTCTTCTCCCTTATCCATCTCCATGGCAACTACCTTAGTTTACTCAGATAACTTGTTCTGGTCTCTGGTCTTCCCCAGGTACTCCTATTTATCCATTTCTCCACCCTGCTACAAATCACCTTTTTTTCTCATTTTTTTCCCCAGATATAGTCAAGATCACTTCTCCTCTACTCTCTTCAATAGCTCACTCCCTCCCCCAGCCAGCCCCAGTGTCTACATCCTGGCTTCCTTCCGGCTCCTTCAACATACAGCTCTACCCACTGCCCTCAGCTCCACCCAGACTGTGCCCAGCAGGTGCATCTCTGAGGCCGAGCGCCTCATGCTTTTGTACCTGCTGCATACTGGTGCCTCTACCTACAAGAGCCTCATTCCTCATCTTCCAGTTCATTTCCTTGCTTTCAAAACTCAGTTTGAATGGCACCTCCTACAGGAAGTCCTCCTCTATGTCCAGGGCTCACACTTTACTCCTTAGGCAGACATCCACTGCACCCATCTCCCTTGGCTTTCTTTCTTATTTTTATTTCTTTATATAGTACTTGAGTTACGTATTTCCTAAAAATGAGGCTAGTCTTCTATATAAGAACCCAAGCCAGGAAATGAATGTGGGTACATGCATTTCCAATTCAGGATCACATGTTGCATTTATTGTCATAAAGTAAATTCATGCTCTAACCTATAACTGCTCTGAGGTAATACTGTATGGCTCTGATATTTGTAAATAACATGAAACAGTTTGTTTTGTGGAATATCCCCCAATTTGCATCTGTTTGATGTTTCTGTGATTAGATGCAGATAACTCATTTCTAGCAGAGATGACACAGCAGTGACTTTGTGTCCTCAGTGTGTCGCTCTAGGGGCCACATGACGTCTGTTGGCCACACTGACTTTAGTCTTGTGATGATGGTGGAGTCTGCTGGAACCGTCTGCTCTAAATCTACTGTTTTTCCCTTTGAAACGATCAGTGCCTGGTGTGGAGATACTTAGAGACTGTGTGAATACCTTGTTTCTCATATTTCCACCCACTACTTTAGCATCTGGTTCTGTTTTGTCATCAGGTGGAGGAGGTATATAGCTTGAAAATGGCTCCTAAGTTTTTCACACTCAAGGATGCCTTTATTTGCTTCTTGCTGTGGACCTCATGATTTGTAAGATTTTACACAATGAACACATAACACTTTTTGGAGATGATGTCTCTTTTTCTCATTATATGCTCCTGACGCATGTCTAGGCATTGTAAATTCAGAAGGCAGAGACTCTCTGACTTACCTCTAATGCCTAGATCCCGTCATCACAGCCCTGCCACAGAGTAGGTGGTCAATAAATATTTGGTGAAGACTGAATCTGACTGCCAGTTACAGCTGGTCCAGAATCTGGTATCTGTAGCGAGGACATGAGATTAATAAATGCAGAGGCTTAACATTTTAGCTGGCCTCACAGGCTTTGCTGCTGGTCAGTGCTCTCTTATTGTGAAGATTTCAAAAACAGTTTGGACAGGGTGGGAGGAAATCTACCCCCACCCCTGCCTTTCCACATGCCTCTTTCAGGAAATACCGAAGAAGCACCCTGCACTCCACGATAATCCGTGATGACTCTGCAATCACCATATGGTAACCAGCTAGACAGTCTGCAGACCACACAGTACTGTAGAGCTCTCAAAATCACCTGTCTCACCCCTCCCACATGCCTGAAACTGGGATTTAGATGACAAAGGCATAATGGAGCAGAAAATGGCTTTTAAAGGGGGGTGGGAGGGAAGGAAACTAACATTAATTGAGCATCTTCTATTCACACGGCCCTCATTCCCTTGTTCTCTCTGTTAGACCTTAGCATACCCAGGCGGGGGATTCTCATCCCTGTACAGATGAGAAAAACTGACCCTGAGCGAGGGGAAGGAGCTGGCCCCGGGGGCCACAGGCTCAATGGGAATGCCTCCGCTCTACAAAGCCTTTGCAATCTGCAGATGAACCCAGGCACCTCTCCCTTCAGGCAACCATGTCCTCTTGGCTCTGTGCTAGTGATCACGATCCAGACACGCGAGGGGCAGAAAGCTCCTGGGCCGCATGCACTGCTATGTTTTGTTCCAAAGACTGTTTCTCATGACTCAGTAGCTGTTACCATGGTTTTGGGGAAGTTGACCGAGAAGAAATGGCCTGCCTTTGGGGCTCTGGTTCGCCTGAGGAAGGAGCTCCAGTTCTCAGCTCTGGAATCCGGTTGTGCTTCAGCAGCGACTGGAGAAACAAACCGTCCCCGACAAGTGTGTGTGTGTGTGTGTGTGTGTGTGTGTGTGTGTGTGTGTGTGTGTGTGGGGTGGGGGCACCAAGGCCTCAAAGAGCCAAGGGGAGGGAGAGAACAGACGGCACTCCTGCGACGCAAAAAAAAAAGCCCCAGCGGGACACGAAAGGGGAGGCAGCGAGCGACCTGGGAACAAGGCAGGAGAAAGTTCTTCGGACAGGGCGGTGAGGAAGACGGCAAGGAGGCTAAGAGAAGAGATGGAGGCCGACTGAATTCAGAGAGCCCTGAGAATTCGAGAGAGGAGATTAGATAAAAAGGAAAGCAGGGAGATGGAGTGAGCGGAGAGAAAGGAAGAGAGGAAAGGCGGAGGGCATCCTAGAGACAAGGAGAGCGGGTGAGCGAGAGGCGGGCCAGTGACCCGGACGAGCCGCTCGTCCCCGGCGTGGCGCCCCCCTGCGCCGCGGCGCGGCCCTGCTCCAAGCCCGGAGCTCCGCGGCCCGCCGGCCTCGAGGATTGGCTCCCGCCTCCCATTCATGTAAACTGCGTGTGCGTGTGTGTGAGTGCGTGTTTCTCGCGCTCGCCCTCTCCTTGTGTGTAGGAGAGCGAGGGTGGGGGACGGAGGCAGGCAGGCGAGCAGGCAGGGAGGGAAGAAGAGAAGGGAAGCTATTAAACACGCGCGCGCGCGCACACTCGCCCCTCCCGCCCCCCCCCCCCCCAGCCTCGGGATTGCAGCTGTTTCATGTGGGGCAGTAGAGCTGGCGGGGACGCCGGCCGGGAGCGGCCGGGAGCGGGAGCCGGGCGAGAGTGCGCGTGGCGGGCGGCTTGCGGAGGCTCCGCTGCCCGCGGGAGCTATTGTTGGTCTCGCTGGAGCTGAGTGCAGAGCCCGGACCTGCTCCTTCCCGGGCGCCCCGCTCGGGCTCGCGGAGCCGAGAAGCTGCGCCGCCGCGAGCGAGGAGCCACCGGCGCGGCGCCTCGCCTCGCTGCCGCCCTCCTCCCGGCTTCCCCGGTGGAGGCAGCCTGCAGCCACGGTAAGGCGGCGTGATCCGCTCCGCGGAGAAGCGCCTTTGGGGACCGCGGCGGCTCCTCGCCAGCTCTGTGGCTCCTCTGCGCTCCTAGGTCGGGGTAGCTCCAGCGGCAGCGGAAGGTCGGGAGCTGTGCCTGCTCCCCTGGCTCGCACCCGGGAGGGAGAGGCGAGGGCGAGGGCGCGGGCGGCGGCCAGGCGCGCCAGCGTGGAGCCGCAGACCCCGACCCCAGACCCCGCTGCGGGCTGGAGGCTGGCGGCGAGTGCTGGGGATGTGGGCGCGGGCCGGGGACTTGGACCGACAGTAGGATAGAGGTGGCGCGCCCCGGGTTCATCGGCCGCGCCCGGCTCCCCTTCTCTGCCACGGCCCAGTCGCCCGCAGCCCCTCTGCAGAACCAGCTGCCCCAGACTCCGGGCAGGCGCTGGAGGAGCCCGCGAGGCGGCGCCGGGCTCCAGGGCTGCAGCCTGCCCTTTTTGGGCGAGCGCCTGCTGTAGCGGCCCATCCGCGCTGCGGATGGAGCCCGGAAGCCGAAGACGCGACCCAGGTCCGCGCCCTCGGCAGCCCGCGGGGCTCCCGCTGCTCCTCGCCGGCAGCCTGGCCGCGGTGCTCCGTTCACCTCGGAGCGAACGGAGGCTGCGGACGCTCTGGAGAGCTCCCGGGTGTGAGTGTGTGATTCTTCGCACCCCTCGCTCCGGGCACTGTGCGGAAATGTGATCACTTTGTTCCTTAGTCATTTTCCTCTTGATTTCAAAATGCAGTCATTATATGGGAGTAGCATTCGGGAAGGTGGTGGCAAGAGTGTGTGTGTGTGTGTGTGTGTGTGTGTGTATGTGCGCGCGAGCGCGCACGCAACCAAGGAAAACACAGCCAACTACTTGGAGGAAGGTTGTGTGTGCGCGTGCGTAAGGGGTCAGACTGAGTCCTTGGCCGGTCGGTGGGGTGGGCTTCCCCGCCAAGGTTTGCCCCTTCTCTGCCCTCCCCCCATCTAGACGAGGTTGGAAAGTACTGGAAATTAAACTGTGTTGTCTCTAACTTTGGAAATTGGTTCTTCTTTTCCGGAGAGACCTTAAGGCGATTTGTGCACCCAGGTCCATGTGGATGAGCGTAACTGCTTAGCTGGGTGCTAAGAGCGCTCACACCAGTCGCTCACCCAGTCCCTGCCCCCCCCCCACCCCGCCCCAGCCCTGGCGAGAAGGTTCGTAGAGACGCAGTTAACCGTAAGCCACCAACGCAGCGAAGGGAGCGCAGGAAAGCTGCTGAGACTCTGCCGGAACCTGCGCACACGTTTGGCGTCTGACTAGCTCAGGAGGTCGCTCTGCTGCTTTGTAGAGGCGCCGCTCGGGCAGCTCGCGATCCCGAGCGCCCGGGCCGAGGGTGCCCATGGGTTGAGCTGGGCGACCCCGCGCCAAGCGAGAGCGAGATCTACCCAGGCATCGCGGACAGTTACATAAGCTGCCTTGGTGGTTACTCACAGTTGTGATACCCACACCCGGTCGTTGAAAACAAGCCTGAAAGTTTTCCTGCTTGGGGAATGTAAGTACACGGGCGCTTCTACTTGGAGAGTGGAGCTGGGGACATCTGATACTGCTGCAAAGGGCTTTGGGGGTTGATGCCGTGGCCCCAAAGAACCGGTTTCTGAGGCGGGGACTGAATGGGTGGGGATCCAGGTCTGATGGGAGAGGAGAAAGAGTCAGAACTAGGTTCCCTTGAGTCCTCAGAGCCCCGACCTCCTCCCCTCGGTGTTGGGGGGCCTTCCGCGGGACAGCGTTTTAGGAAAATGACTGTGTTCTGGGGAGCCCCAAAGACTCTCTCTTTGGCTTCTCTGGGTACCCATCCCCCTCTTTCACGCGCAGCGCCCTTAACGTGTGTAGAGACCTGCCCGTGACGCCAGGTTCCTCCTGGAGATGTTCAGGCGTCCCAGCCACCTAGGCCCATTTTAGCGAGGTGTGGGGTGAAGAGTAGCGCGCTCGCCGGCGTCTACGGGGCGGCCACCATGATGCACCTTTCCTGGTTCGCTGGGCTGGCCCGGCTTCCTTGAAGATGGGATGGAGCTGGGTGCCGGTATGGCTTCCATCTGTCCCTCCGCGGAGAGCAGTTTGCTTCTACTGCGTTTATTTTCCCCACCTCTCCTTCCCCTCCTTTTCGCTGCCGCAGCCTGTAGCACGTTGATGGGCTTTGATAGAGAAACCACGCTAGGAGAGTGTTAAAATCTTGGTTTTTGCCTTTGGAGGGGTAAGACACCGCGGCCCCGAGAGATCTCTGTGGAACGCTGGAGTCTGGGGTTCAGGGGCCCTTAATTCCCCCCTCCACCCCAAGTCTGTAGCCGACGGTGAGCACGGGTGGGGAGTGTTTTGTTTTTGCCACATTCCAGAGTCCTGAAACACCGCATCCCCTCCCCCCTGAAACCCCGGGTCTGTCTGTTTGGCGCTGTAAAATAAATCCTCCCTCGCGCAGACCGGTGGGGCCGTTCGGATTTCCTGCCGCTGCCATGATCCTTAACAATGAGATCGCAAAGCCAAAGCTTGACTGGGAAAATTCCCCAGGTGCTAGCGGCCGCGCCTTGACCTTGCCGGAGGCGCCTCTCCCGTGTCTGCCCGAGGGGCTCCGGCGGGGTCGCGGGTTCTCTGGAGAAGGGCGCCCGGAGGCGTCTGGCTTGCGCCCGGGGCAGGGCGGGAATCGGATCGCTGTGGGGCGGGAGAAGGAGGGGTTGGGCTCAGCTGCAACCTGTTTGGCTGCGCGCTGGGCCCGCACAAGCCGGCTCCCCAGCCCCTGCGACACCCCACGTGGCCCTCCCCCCTGCCACTTGCAGTCTCCCGGGGGCCAGGGTCGCATTCTCCGCCACTGAGGGCTCTTTCGCGGCCAGGGCAGTTGTCGAACCTGGGGGTCTGTCGAATGGGTGGGGCCGGGCTAGAAATGAGCTGTGCCTGCCGAGTTCCAGCCCCAGAGACGCGGGCGCGGGGTCCCGTCGCGCCTTTTCCCCGGGCTACCTTCCCCTTTCTCCGCGAACCTTGGCGCGCTCCGGGCGTCCTGCTGCTGCTAGCTTTACCCCGGAGCTCTCTTTGCCAAAGTTAGGAGGGGTGTTTTCACAGGTGGTGGCGGTCGGAGCAAGTTTTCTGCGCACGCGCGTTGCGGAGGGCACGGGAGATTTGTAGCAGGATCCACCGAAAGCAAAAACGGGATTCCCTATTTCTAGGTATTGGAGGGGAAGATGAGAACGAATCTGTTTTCTGTAGTGAGGGCAATGATGGAAGCCCTTCTCCGTAGTGGGACTGGACCAGTCGGAGCCCACTGAGCGCGTGTCGGGCTCGGTGGTGCCCTCCCTACAGTAGATCTTTGAGAAAAGGGAATGTAACGTTCCCCGGCAGGACTTGGGACTTAAATGTTCTTCAGGGGACGGGGGCTCAGGGATGCTTCCATTGCCACCTTTCATCTTGAAGTGAGTGGGGGTAGCATGCTTGTGAAATCACTGTCTTCTGGATCTGGGCAGGTATCAAGAATGGAAAGGTTTTCTAGAGAGACTCCTCTGGTTCTTCGCCTGCCAGGACCTTAGTCCTATCAGGCTTCTCTTTGTGAGCAGAGATAGACTGAGGGCCGTAGGAGATGACGCACTAATGGACTGTGTATGGGGGTGTCAGCCCTTGCTCCTGGGTCAGAACCACTGCTCATGGAAAGGGAAACCACAGGAGGACAGTTGTACCCGAGTGGAAGGATTTGGAATATGAGGTAGTGAGTTTCCTACCCACCGATGTTCCAGCAGGAGGGTGGGGATTGTAGAGTGGATATTTTGGTGTTCAAGGACACTCCTGTAGTAGTCCAGTTCTATTTAGTATGATCTCTTCAATTTTCTGTTGTTCCATGGGTTGGAAATTGAGAGGAAGTCACTTAGACCCCTTAATTCGCGTAGAATCCTGATTAGCCGTAGGCAAGTTAGTTTTGACACCTCAGTTCTCCCTTCTATAAAATGGAACAGTATCACCTAGTTTACCACATTGCAAGGATTGATAACCACTCAATTTTGGGCCCTCACGGATGAACATTCCCTTCTACTTCTTTCCCTTCCTGTCCAATATTGTGTGTTTGCTCAGTGAGGCTGGGCAGGGAAACCAACAGCCGCAAAAGAACCAACAACATTGAATCCAAAGTCTATTTAAAACAAGCTTCAAATGCTTGAAGCAAAAATATCATCTCTTTTCTTAGAAAAGTCATTTCTAGTTTGGTTAGAATTTGTGCTTCACCGGTCCCTTTTTCTGACAGAATTACAGCCTTGTGCAGATTGGCATGTTACGTAACCCAGTATTTCCAGATCAAAACCTACAACTCTGGAAAAGAAGGTGATTAGAAATTAAAGATAAAGATTGTTGCTACACACAAGCAAGACACTCAATTGAAGGTGCCAGTTCTCACTCTAGAACTGTGCTAAGAGGTGGAGATAAGAGACTGAAAACGCGGTTGTGCTCATCCCCACCTGAGTACTCGGAGGCCTTGTCCTGTTTTTGCTTTTGTTTTTTGTTTTTGTTTTTTTTTTTTTGAGACAGAGTCTCACTTTGTAGTTCAGGCTGGCCCTGAGCTCACTATGTAGTCCAGCAAGCCTTGAACTCAGCAATCCTCCTGTCTCTGCCTCCCGAGTGCTGGGATTACAGACGTGAGCCACCACACCCGGCATTGTGGTGTGTGGTACTGATTGTTGGTGGGCGTGAGTTTCCACGCCCAGCATTGTATGTGGTTTCTGGGGATTGAACTCAGGACCTTGCGCTTGTGAGGCAGGCGCCAGAACCCCTGAGCTAATCCTCCGGCCCGGCCTTGTCCTGTTTTGACAGACAGCTCCTCTGCTCCAATCAAGCCTTTGGTTGTTCCATTTCTAGTACTGTCTCCCACACCCATTCATCTTGGAAGTGAAACAAAAGAACAATGGGATTTAAATCACCTCATTGCAGATTTGATTTCAAGGGCCTAGCAGGGTAAATCAGTGTCAATTTTAGATCTAAGGGCCCAGTTTTTACCTGCCCTCTTACATGGTCTGTCAGCCTGGCTTATTGTACCTGAACACTGAATCACTCCATCTTTGCTTTGTACTGGCAGACAGCTGTAGGAGTTGCTTGGAAAGTAACCCACCCCGGAGAGATGGAGCCCAGTAGACCTGGGTTCCTGAACTTACAGTCCTCTGTAAGGAGAATATCAAGTAAAGCGATGTATTGCACTTTATTCTAATTACCTAAGAAGTAGGTGGTCACTATAGTCATTCAGACAATGGAAAGGAAAAAACCAAAAGTAAAGTAAGTTTTGCAACACTTTGGAGAGGGTCATGACTTTTCTTTATGAATATAGGAGAATGAGATGCTATCTTTGTTGAATGTAGACTCAAGGGTTGTCATTATAGTTCACCTCGTTTTGTACAGCACTTAATACAATTTGTAGATATATAATTGTTTTGCTATAATTATATATGTTCTTCAGACAAGACTGTAAGTTCCTTGGAGGCATGGGGAAGAAAAGAAAAATAAGATCATTGTGTTTTGAATGCTTTTTTAAAAATTTAATGGTAAAGCATGCAAATTTCTATCCACATTATAAATTTCTCCCCAGTGGCAACATTTTTAATAACTAGCTAGAACCCCGATGTTTTAACATGGCATACGTTTTAGCCAATGCCGTTTTGACTTGTTTCATCTAGTTTTTTATTATAAAAAAACCACAGTAATTACCTTGCCCATCTATGAACAGTTACTATTTCATTAAGACAGATTCCTAGAAAGTACAATTTCAGAGTCAGAGGCACATCCTTTACCAAGGCTTCTGTCGTTTGTGAAAAGCAGTGTGGTAAACTGTGTTGTCTACTTGTTTTTAATCAGAATCTGCTGTTCTTACAGCCTTAGGAGCTGAGGTGGTAAGAGAAGGTAGAATGAAAAACAAACCTCAAGCGAGGTATTTGCATAACTCTGAGCTGTTCTGCTGAACTGATAGGCAGATCCTTTTTCCAAGAGCATTTTTTCTTCCCTGGCTGTCTTGGAATCATCACTTTCTGTAGTGCTCCAGCCAGCGCTGGAGTTGAAATATGTAAATATGTTCCTCAGCCTTGTAGGTGGGGCTGGCTCCATGATAAAAGACAAACAGTTCCTCTGACAAGTCTGTGTGTGTGTGTGTGTGTGTCTCCCAGCATTTGCTGAGGGGATGGGTCCCCCCCCCCCACTCTTTTCTCCCTTTCCTTTGGTTCAGAGGTTCTTAGGATGGCCAAGGAGTTTTACAAAGAGCTCAGACTGCCCCTCAGCCAGCTGAACCCAGCCTGCTCCACGGCAGTTCACCAGAAAATCAACCCAACTGAGTTTCTTCATGGTCCCAGAGCACAGTAAATAAATCAGCCAGTGTGTCTATTCGCTGTTGAACCACTTGAAAGTGAAAGTAGCTGGGACTCTCCTCGTTCTTGGAGGACCCGCTTCAAACATCGGATGTGTTTGGTTCTCACGTTCCTTTATGTGTTGGGTTTCTATGACCCAGAAAAGAGTGGTTCCTGGTGGTTAGGCTCTTCACGTGATAAAGAATCCCACAGAGCGGGTAAGGGGGGCGCTGGTCCTCCCAGCTCCAAGGTGTTCCTGCCAGGACGTGCGCAGCAGGAAACATCAGGAGTTCCTTTAGATCAGGTAAAAAGGTCACCTACGGTTGCTGTATGTGTGGCTCCCGGAAGGGAGCCGCCCTGCTGCTTGCTGTCCAGCTCTGACTTCAGAGACGGTTTAGACACTGTGTTTGAAACTTATGCCACTCCACTCCACTTTCGCTAGGGCAGCAAGAGAGTATTTCTTCTATTCTTTGTTATCTTCAGAACATCACTTCAGGGCTTTTCTTTCATTTAGAAAACAGGTAAAAACAGACCATTAAGCTTAGCAGGATCTTCAGAGCAGTGCTGTGCCACTGCCTGGCTTCGTGGGATGGCAGTCCTGTGACCACAGGCAAAAGCTATCAGATGCAATTGATTAATCATTAATATCCTCCAAAGAGTAAGTTTTAAATTTTTTCTCTGAAAAAAAGTGGTTTTTTGTTTGTTTGTTTTTTAAAAGTGGAGTGACTGCTGATTTCTTTTTCTTTTTTCTTTGGAGACTGTCCAGTCTCGCTTTGTAGTTCAGGCTGGCCCTGAGCTCACTGTGTAGCCCATCCAAGCCCCAAACTCAGCAATCCTCCTCGCTCTGCCTTCCAAGTCCTGGGATTACAGGTGTGAGCCACCATACCCGGCAAATTTCTAAAGGTTTGGTCCTGGATCTTTGAAAGTCAGGCGGAAGGGTTGCAGATAATGTGTTTGTGCTTTGATAAACTCTGCCCTTTCATAGCATCAATTTCCTTGCCAAAAATTAGGTTGGAGAATGGATTCCCTATTTTGTAAATTAGCACTTCTTACATTTCCACACCTGCACACCTTGCTGGAGAATCTTGCTAAGAGGCAGGTTCTATTCAGTAAGTCTGGGAGCCAGAATATGCATTTCAAATCAACTCCCAGGTGACAGACACCAAGCTGCCTGGCCGTTGTCCACGCTTGGAATAACAAAGCTTCTACTCTGACATTATTTTAGAAAGTAACAGTAATGTTCTGTGGATACTTTAGATTTCTGTGTATTCATTCTTCCATTTTGGATTTTGGAAACTGGCATCTTCATTTCCATAGACAGAGGTGGAGAATAATCATCCCTCTTGTCTTGTACCTGTAGAGGAAGAAGCTAAAAAAACACACACACCTAGTGCCTCCTGAGTGTCAGGCAGCTGCTGTTGTTCCATAACCTAGATGGAGAAACTGAGACTCAGTAAGGCAACCATTTGCCCAGGGTCACATTCCTAGGAATTAAATTGAATCATAAGGCCCTTTGACTCTCAAATGACATGCTTTTCCCTAGAATGGCAAATTTAAACTTTCCAGAATGAAGTATAATTAAAACTAAGTGCTGGGCGTAGTGGCTCATACCTGTAATCCCAGCACTTGGGAGGCAGAGGCAGGAGGATTGCTGAGTTCCAGGCTCGCCTGGGCTACATAGTGAGCTCAGGACCAGCCTGAACTACAAACTCAGACCTTGTTTCAAAAACAAAGAAAGAAAAAGAAAAACAAAAACCTAATTGCTTAGTAAGGTATTTGTCTTTAGAAAAAAAGTGTTTCTCCTTTTTTTCCTAGGCCTACTTTGGAGTGAATGGAGACATTCAAAATTTGCATCATTATCATGCAAGCAATTAAAGTACTTAAGAGCTTAAAAGCAATTTGTTCAAGTTGGTTAAATATCTACCCTCCCCAATCTTGTTTGTATTATTAATTTACTCATCAAACTGTGACATCAAAACCATCCTGAAGATAAAATTCCATATTTTTTTGATTGGTAGACCCTTTCAAATGCCAGGAGCTTGTTTCAAAGAAGCCTACTTTGAAAGGATCTAATTCAGAGTAAGCCAGAGATACCAGCATTTCAGCAAAGAAATCCAAGCCTTCTTTGGCCTCTGAATGAGAACTGGTCATCTAAACGTTTCATTAAGGTGCAATTATTCTGAGAACCAGTAATGCAGCTCTTTGCAGACATTAATTAGCTGATCCTCATATCACCTCACATGACTGATAAATAATATTAAGCTTCCATTTGAGAAAACAAATAGCCACACAGAGACAAGGGATGTCTTGCCTTGATCAAAGTATAGTAGAGGGAGGTAGAATTAGGAGTCTACAAGATTCCTCATTTAGTAAATATTTATTTTGATACTCTGGATAGTATGGAGCTATGCTGTGCAATAAAGTAGCCATTAATCACAACTTAAATTAAAATTAAATACAATAAACAATTCATTTCCTCAGTTGCAATAGTCAGATTTCAAGTGATTAGGAGCCCATATGATAGTGGATACCAAATTGAACATTATAGAATATTCATTGTAGGAAGTTTGTGGGAACAACATTGGTCTAGAAGGTTAGAATGATGAAAGAATAATACCTTTGTAGAACTCTAATGTAAAATTTCCTAAAACAATAGCTGCTATGTGGGCCCAGCAGGAAACATGCTGTGCCAGTGTGTGGTGTCTTAGTGGCTGGGGACCCAGCTCCTGAAGCCAGATGACTCGAACGCAAATTCTAGGTATGCCACCTACACACTGTGAGAGCAGAAGTGTGTTATTTTAACACTCTGTGCCTTTTGGCAGATTTATGATATTATTTGTCACTTCCCTTCTTAGCCAAGATTATTTTTAAGACAATGTTGGATCCCGAAGAGGGGGCTGGGAAGCAGATACTCTATCTTGCTATTGGTAGAAGTGCAAATTAATATAACCTTTCAGGAAAACAATTTGGCAGCAACTGTCAGTCGTCTTAGAAACACTTATTCCCTTTAGTCCAGAATTCCAATTCTAGGAATCAAGCCAAAGAAGATAATCATGGATGGGCAGAGAAGGTTTAAGAATAAAAGTGTTCACTGCAGTGTTACTTATTAGAGAAAAAGAAAGATAAGCAGTGCTCTTGTAGGGTAAAGCATGGCCAAGCCAGACAGTGGAGTTTTATACAAAGATAAAATCTTGCTTATGAAAACATGATTTGTGACTGAAAAAAATGTGTAAGCACCATCCAATTGAATCCCAAGTATCTTTTTTCTTTCTCTTCTTCATTGTTCCTCCTCCTCCTCTTCCTTCTTCCTCTTCTTCTCTTCTTTACCCAGCACTAGGAATTAAGCCTTGCACTCCCGAATGCATGCTAGGCAAGTGCTCCCCACTGAGCTACATTCCCAGCCTAAATATATTTTCTAAAGTAGAGATTTGCTGAAGAAGATAAATGAATTATTAAGAGTGGTAACCTATAAATAGTAGGAATTTTGATGGTTTTAGAAGGATTGTTTTGACTTTCTCCTTAAATTTTTGTGTTTTCATGTTGTAGCTGTTTTTGAATGAGCTAATTCAATATTGACAAGTGTGTGCAGGCCAATGAAACCCTGTACTACAGGGTATAGTTAGATTCCTAGCTCTAGTCATTTTGTTTTTTCTAGCAAATTTAGAGTTTGGGGCTTATCCATTCTAGTGTTTGCTTTCAAGGCCAGGTTGTTCTTCCTAATATTGAATATTAAGTCCTCCATATGGCCACTTAAGTCTGGAGTTTTTATAGATAGTTTGAGATGATTCTGATCATACACCATAGGAAGAACATCAGAGAAAGACCTTGGGTCCAACCCTGAGCCATCACCTCCTAGCTGTGGGACCTTGGACGAAACTTCTTTGCCTCAGTGTCCTCATCTATAAAATGGCAGAAGCAGTAGAATCTACCTGACGACTGGGGGTGGTAAGGATTTAGTATTCACTTCAGTGGAACATCTGGCTCATCTAGGTAAATAAAAATGCAAATGACTTCAGAGACTGACGTGCAGCACCATCCAGAATCTTCAGTGGTTTAATACCCCTGACACTCTGGAGGTCTGTGAGATGCCCACTTTCCAGAGGAAGCCATGGAGGCTTCTCATGATTCTGCAGTGTGACTTCTGCCCCAGGGGCTTGTGAATGGCCAAGCTGGGACTGGGACTGATGTCTGCTCATTCTGGGTGTGTGCAGCTGGGGCCTAGACTGGGAAGCTCTTTTCTACCTGGGCTGTTGTATTTCGTTTATCGGTTTCCCTGGGAAGCACTTCATTGTAATGCTTTGTAAATACCTCAACATTTCCCACCCAGCCTTACAGCTTCTATTTCTCAATGAATAAATAAAGCACACATGCCTTGTTTGCATGTTGAATAATTAAAACAAACCAAAACAATGACTTAACTATTAAGCAGCCCTGAGCTGCTAGGTGACAATGGCCGTGAGGCTTACCCTGATGCCACGAGGCTGCCCTGTTTCAGACGCTTGCCACCTTGACAGATTTCCTCTCAAGTTTTTCCCCTTGGCATCTTGAAGAGGCACTGAATGTGGTGTTATCCACAACTTCCATTTATAACGTTTTCGGTCCATGGGTTCTTGGGTAATTTAGTGCAGTACTTCGTTGCTTTTGTGTCTTTATCCATAAGATGAGGATAATAATGAGAATTTCAATGTGTGCTTAAGCAAGTTACTAAGATTATCAGAGATTCTGGTGTTTTTTATTAAATTATAAAATAGAAAACAGATTTGCTGTATTGACCTGAGATTTAATGGTCAAGGTGCTTGGTGCAGTTGGTCAGTGCTAACATTACTGTTTCCGTGGACACCCTCCACCCCAGCTCCTGGTCCTGACCTGTTTCTGGAAGCTGTCAGTGGAGTTCAGTGCTTGATGGGAAGGGAGCAAGGAGCCTGTTCCTGGGTTTTTCAGGTCTGACTGCGGAGGACCCTAGCATCCCTGTCTTGGGAAGAGGGGGCTGACTGTAAAAGTGGGTACAGATTGAGGCCAGCAGATCCTAGTTCTGCAGCCCTACCTGGCCTTACTAGCTTGTGGGCACTTCTGCCCAAAGACCAGCTCACCCCTCCACGGTGCCTTACCCCTGCCCTGTGGGAATCTTAGAAGGCTACCCATGATTCTAAGGTACAGCTGGGCTTGAGAGATGGTACTGGGAGAAGAGCCTTATTAAACCTTAGTTCTTTCCCCTTTTCAAAGAAGCATAAAGGGATCCCATATTGAGTAATTTATGGATGAGGTGAGTGACCTAATTTACTTGAGCCTTGGGACTACAGATATGGTAATCAAGGTTTCTTTCCCTCCCCCTGCTCCTCTTCTGGCAAAGTGGGGCATTTCAATCGCAAAGTGGCCTTCTGGCTCAGCCTCTCCGCTCACTCTGGTGCAGCTGTGGTCTGAGAGCTGGAAATGGCCTGGCCCTTGCCTGGAGCTGTAGGAACGAATAGTCCTCTGCCCTACTTTTGCTCCTTTTATGCTCACTTCAGGCCTATGCTCTGTTAACCATTCATGTACAACCTTCTACCCAGCCAAAGAGGCCTGAGGATTCCCTAGGTACAAGAAAAGAATGCCTGACCTCTATCAGCGATGACCCAATGCTTATCAGTAGTACCTTTCCAGGGTTAGTGGTACAGACTGGATATTACCCAGGGACCAGTAGCTCTGCAACATCTGGGTTTTACATCTTATAGACAACTAATCGTTGGTTGAGAAACCTTTCAATTCATTTGTATCGCTTAAATCCACCTCAAACTGCAAGACTGATCTAGATTATGGGGAAGGCGTTTAAAGGCAGAAGTAGCGGCCCTTGCCTGAAGTACCAGCTACTGGAGGTGGGGGGGTGTTGAGGCAGGAGGATTGCTTGAGTTCAGAAGTTCAAGGTAGCTTGGAGAATATAGCTAGACCATGTCTCCATAAGCAAACAAGCAAAAAGGTATAAAACCCCAAAGAACAGAACAACATAAAATAAACAAAAAAACTCCTTCATGTACCTAGGCACCATCTGGGTACCTGTTAATATGCAAGTTCGTATTCAGTGAGTGGGAGGGTGGGCCTGAAATTTTGCTTTTCTGACAAGCTCCCAGAAAAAGCACACACTGCTGTTCCAACATCCTCCTTAGCATATCAGAACTCTATGACCTTGACTTTCCTTCCCTGTTCTGCTTTCTTCTCTTCATCTCCCAGTCCAGGTGTACCAGAGATAGACTATCATAGAGCAAATGGAGTCTGTCAGCTCTGTGCATCCAGCTGTCAGTAATGTCGTGGCCTCGATTGTGGCTACTATGGTATGTCAGAAAGCACAGTACACAGTAGCCATCAGAGTTGTGCTGTGGAGTAATACCAGTTCCAGGTATTGGGTTGTGCTTTCCAGTCTTCTTTCATGTCCATCAGGGCATTAAGCCTCATGATGTCTTGTGGGATACGTAATAAGTTTCATTACTAAATAATACTTTAAACTTTTATACGATTTGTCATGAATTTGTTTAATGTGGGTTTTTTCTGATTGTAGTAATAATACACAGTAAACAGTAAAAAAATGAAAACAGTAGGAAATGTAGAAAACACAAGGTAATCTAGGAAATAAGTGAAAACAACCCAAGTAGAGATAGTTCCCTTCAACATTTTGGTTTTCTTTCCAGTACTGTTTCTATATATAATCCTAATACTCCTTTACTCCTACTCCTTCCCCTAACCATTTAGAGCAAATTATAGACATTATTTTATAACTTTAACATGTTATGATCATTTCCCTATGCCATTACATTTTCTCTAATGGCATTCAATAGTTATGTAGCATTCCATCATAAGGATACACCATTATTTACTTAACTAATTTCCTATTGTTGTTTCCAGTTTTCCACCACTATAAATAATGCTGAGGTCTATTTGTTTCCTTCAGCCCAGTCTCTTGAAATTTCTAGGTCAAAGATATTTTTGCAGCTCTTTCAAGCATCTGATATGTGTTGCTCCCTGGGCCTGCAGAAGGACGGACCCAAGATTAAGTTGCCTCCAGTCAGGGAAGAATTTTATCTGAGAAGTTGTCATCATGTCCATTTTATGTGGGCAGATGCAGAAACTAGAGTTTATAAAAATTTGGGTGAGATGGCAAGTTGCTCCTCAGGGCCTGCCTACACCAGAGGTGAGGAAGCTTTTCAAGCTTTCAGAGATACAAACAGCCCACTGCAACACATGTGCTATAGCCTCACAACCACTGACCTAAGGCATGTCTGGCTTCATGAATCTCTCATATTGGTGAACTTTCAAAGGAGAGAGGCAAAGGGAAAATGAACTGATAATAGTGTCCCCCTACTCCTGACTCTTGTCCAACTGCTTCCTTCATATTTCTGCTTGGGTAATCTCAAATGAAACATTTCCGAAACTGAACATATCAAAACTCTTCTTCATCAAGAAACTATTCCACCTGAAGTCTTCAGTGTGGCTCATCCAGAGGTAACTACATTCATCTGGCTCATAGGCCCCAACCTTGTAGTCATCACTGATGTGTTTGTTTCCATACTTGACAGCTGAGCCATCAGGACATCCTTTTGGGTCTTCCTTCCAAATACATGCAGAAGCTAACCTCTCCTTATCTTCGCCACTGTGGCTACCCTGGTCTCAGTCTCCCTCTTCTTTCATCTGGAGGATGGCAGTTGTCTTGCTTGCTGAACTCCGCGTTGCTGTCCATGTCTTCTTGCCACTGATTGTCAATGAAACAGCTAATCATTGCTATTAAAACATACCTCCGATCGGACCACTCTTCTCCTCAGGATTCAGTGAAGACCTCATAATAACTACAAAGCCTCTCTACCACATGTTTCCCCACGGCATCTTGCATCTCACCCCTTGCCTGTCATCTCTTCCTTCTGGGCTTTAAAGTCGTGTCAGTCTCTTTCTGTAGTCTGTTCTCTGTGCCTCAAAGGCTCTTCCCTGGACATCCACATGGGTAGCCGTCCATCTCATAGTAACTGCCTCAGTGTCACCTTATTCAGAATCCTCCTCCATGTTCCAACGCTCCAATCTCCTTTACTATACATTTTCTTTTTTCCATAGTGTTAAATATAGTGTTTTATTATTTTTAACAAGATCACTCTGGCTGATGTGTTAAGAATAGTCTGAAAGGAGGTGGGCAGGTCAAGGGCAGAACATGCTAGGTAATTTTCTCATTTGTTATATTTATTGACTGGAAAGGAATTAAACCTCCCCAAATGAACACAAGCAGAGATTCTTTATCCAGAGCTTGTTATACCAGGGGAGTCAGCCACCATTGCTTGGCTTTGTCAAAGACTGAAAGGCAGGCCAGGGCATGAGCCAGCCTCATGGTGAACTGAAGAAAGGCTTTGGGCCTGCTCTGATTAAATGGGTGGTGACAGGGGGAGGCAGGAGGTGGACCAATGAGAAGCAAGCATCCTATATGCCTGGCCTTTGCTTTCTCAAGTTGGGAGTGGGGGCAAAAACTCTGAAAACTTGCCAGATCACAAACTTGGCCTCCTGACTATTTTTTGGCCTGTTGCTTCAAGAGTTGTGTGTCAGATATCTGCTTCCATATATGCATAGTGGATATCCATATATCCACTGTCCATTTGTATGTTCACTCTGCTGTGACTATTGTTAATTTGCAGCAGGATAGCAATCTTTGTCTTTTGTTCACTGGGGAAACTCTGGTACCTAGGACGGTGTGGCAGTAGGATGCTTTCTGTCAGTGTTTGTTGAATTATGCAGAGCATTTGACTTTTATCATCTTATTTAGTTTTCACAACAAATAAAGTGAGGTCTTATTATTCCTGATTTCCAAAGGGGCAGAAGGGGCTCAAAGAGGCTGTATGTCTTTCCCACAGTCACCCTGCTGGTGAGTCAGAAAGTTGAGTTCCCACACAAATCCACCTGAATGTATAGCAGATGCTCCTCTCTGGGTGCGTTCGAAGTTAATTTGCGGGAACTAGAAGGGTAGGGTACCGGGCCAGTCTGCGTGGTAGCAGAAGCAACATCTCCATCTTCTCCAGATGCCACAGACTTTTCAGCCAAAACTTTGATCAGTAGATGCCTAGCCTTGCCTGAGGCCTCCTACATTGTATCCAGAATTAATTGGCATTCCCAGATGTTCCCAGAAGAAGGCACTCCCTTCGCAAGCTCTCCTTGAAGATGGAAAACAGTGTGGGGAAATTCGTTCTAGACCTGAGTTTGAGTGATGCTCTCACAATAGTGAAGGAAGCTTCAGGGCCGCATGTTTGTGTGTGTGTGTGTGTGTGTGTGTATGCATACACACATTGCCTGTAATTTATAGTCCATTCTTGGAACTTTTCAAGTTATAACATTGCCATGGTCACTCCCCTGCTTGTCATTTCTTAATCTGTTATTGTCATCCATCTCATTTTTCCATCCCCTTAATAATCATGGAATTAAATTCACTTGTTCCAACGTGGAGCCCAGGGGCATGCGAGTAAAGAAGCAGGCTGGGGAGAGGGCCAGCGGGTATCACGGAGCTCACGTCAGAGGGTGGTAGCCGGGTCCACACACAGACCCTCCCAGCCAAGGCGGGTTGTGTTTGCCCTGTGTGTGTGCTCAGCCTCTCAGTGTGTGTGAGCACAGCCTCCTGCCAGCAGCAGGACTTGCTGTGCACTATCACCGGCTACATGCATGATGGAGCCAGCAGCAGTCTGGCTCCGAAGCTGTATTCTGCTTTATTATTTCAGGGCTTGGGAGGATTTGGCCAAGGCATTCGCGCTGATCTGTTCAGGCCTTATTGGCATTAGTTCCCTTGGTGCCTCAGAGGCTGAGGTGGGCTCAGGCTGGGTGAGAGCTGGCTTCAGTCCAGCATCCAGGAGAATGTTCCACTAAATATTGGACTGCTTGTAGAGGGACTGAGTCCCCCATCAATGGAAGAGGCCAAGTAGGCTGTCCAGGGTATTAAAGAGAGGATTCTGCAGAAGCTTGGAAATTAGACTCATTGTCCTCTTTGAGATTCAGTAACTGAGGAGCTCTCTTTGGTGGGAGTCTTATCGGGATCCTCAGCACCATTATTAACAACACTGGTTAATCAGTGAGTGACCTGAGACTTGAATAGATGTGACTTAAGACAGAAGAGAAAGTCTGCTCAGACCTCGTGGTAGTTAGGACACAGGGAGCAGGATTCTCGGATGCTGTAAGTTTAAGAGTCAGACCAGCTTCAGTTTAAGTCCTTGCCGACTCCCTCTGGCCCGTGCTTCTTCAACTCTGGCACCACCGAGCTGGTCCTTCATGGTTGCAGAGGGCTGTTTTATGCTTTGGGGGACAGTTAGCAGCATCACTGGGGCACTGGATTGTGGCGCCTCCTCTATCAGTTGTGATAATCCACAATGATCTCCAGACAGGGGTTCCCTAGGAGGGGAGTATGAGATTGTCCCAGGGGTTCAGAACCACGGGGCTGGCTCGCAGGATCTTTGGCAGAGTAAGCTCTCAGATCTAGGCCCATCGTCTTACCATGAGGTAACAATAGCTGCTTGAAGGATGGAACAAGATGGTGCTAGTCAGGCTTGTCGCACAGGGCCTGGCACAGGGAACACGCTCCCTCCTCCTCTGTGGCCACTGGCAGAGGCAGAGGAAGCTTCAGAAAGAAAGAAGTGTTTGACGTGGACTGGAAAGATGAGAATATGTTTCCCGTAAGCATGAGAAATGCTGTGGTCATGATTGTTCACCCTCCTTCCTCTCCTCTCACCAGCACTGTCTCTCTTGCTGATCACTACCTCGTTTTTCCTATGAAACAACACAGAGACTCTTCTGAGTTCTCAGAGCCTAGAAGAGGTAGATTTGCTTCTGGCCTTCGTTCGAATCCTTGCTGCACTTCCTGATTTGGGGTGGGGTGTGTGGTGGTTGTGTGTGTGTGTGTGTGTGTGTGTGTGTGTGTATGTGTGTGTGTGTGGACTTGCTTCCTTGTTCTGGAGCAGCTCAGGAACAGGCCCCCTTCCCTGTCTCCTTAAGTATGAATTGGAAATTTGTTTGATGCAGCTCCCTTGCAAGAAAAAAAAATGCCCTGACTAAGCATTCACGTTAGGCTTGGATGAGGCAGGAGCTACAAATGCAGTTGAATATTTCATGAAAACCCTTTTAAACCACATGCTCTGCTCTTGTGGATGCTGTGTGGGGAAAGAGCACAGGCCAGAACCCCTTATCTAGAGCCTTTACTCTTTGGTGGGACTTTAAGTGGGACCTTTTTACTGCCCCAAGCCTCAGTTTCCCTGTGTGTAAAATATGGGAACTTGCCCCTCATTTGGGGCTGGCTGCAGTGGTTATAGGAAGTATTATTAAGTAAAGGGCCTGGCAGGGTGCCTCGCGCTTAGTGGTCACTGAAAATGTAGCTCTCCAGTTGAAATCTCCCTGTGTTCTTCCCGGAATGTATGCCTTTAGGAGCAGCACTTTCTTAGGTGACAGAGGACAGTGGCATAGACTGCTTGTGGGATTGGGTTTAGGGCTTTAAGCTTATGATTTGGGATTGGGGCCAGGGTCCTTGGAGGACTTGCCAGTTGGTCCCTTCAAAAGGAGGCATGCAGAGAATTCCCTGTGCTTCAAATGGCCCAGCTCAGCATACTTTCAATTTTAAAATAAGCCAGCCTATCACAAGGCTGTTTTAAAATACATAGGTGACAAATGCCGGCCTTGCCTTTACTTGTAGATAAGTGATCAGAAGAGCTGAAATAGGAGTACAGTGAAGATCCCTAAACCTGTCCCAGGCCAGGCCCTGTCTAGCCTCCAGACAGGCCCTCGCTCCTCCTGCTCCTACCAGGAAGTTAAGGCTGCTGTAATGAAAACAAGAAGAGTGTGGTGTTTTGTAACTATTTTTATACCTACATCAGACTTGATGTTAGTGCTTCTGAATTATTTAACATTTTTCTTTCTCAGCTGGCCTCTCGGGCGAGTTTCTCTCCTGGGGCGGAGGGAGTTGTTTTATAGAAAGCCACAGAGGCAGACAAACCTTGGCTGCAGGGCTTCTGCTCTTCCATTGGGGAACATTACAGTCCAGGGGGCTCTTATAAAACAGAGGCAGCAGGTGCCTCTTCTCCGTTTGACAGTGACGTTGCATGACTTTCCTAAGCCCACCCAATGCATGTACATCTTTTAGAGTCCAAAGCTAGTGCTGCTTTCACTGAGATGGGCTGACGCTATGATGTCCCTGTGCCTGAGTGTGTGTGTGTGTTTTTGTGTGTGTGTGCTCACATTGCCTGTTAGTTTACTAGGTGCAGATCGTGTCACCCCAAACAGTGCAGAGGTGACGAGGTGAGAAGGCTGAGGAACAGGATGCAGGGATGAGGCTGTCTTGGTTATTACAGTCCCCATGTTTCAGCATCGCAGGAGACAAATGGCCTCATGAGAGGTCTGTCTAGCGCAGTGCGGCTCCCCAGGGCATCTTAGCGGGCAGCCTGTCAGCACCACGTGTGCAGGGCCAGGTGGGCCCCACCCTCGTGGTCCAGCAGCCCTCTGTGAAGTGGGATCCGCACCTTGGGCCTCTTTGAAGGGTGTGATGATTGGCAGCTCCAAACCACCCTCACAGTGGGAGGCAATGAACTGGACTCTTATCTGCCTCTCATAATTAAAGTCCGTCATAGACTTTTAATGGGCATGTTGAAATAGACATCTAGGCTTGAAAGGAACCCTGCTGTAGATCGAGATAGTCTCCCTGACACTGTCTCACTGGTATCTGTTTTTATTACAGAGCCGGGGAAGATTACACATTTTCCTTATTCTATTCCTTTAGCTCCTGTTTAATTATCAGTAACCCTGAGATGACTCTTTCAGGCATTTTAAACTCCTTATTCTACTGTGCACAGAGAGTCCCGTTAGAATTATTATATGGAATTATTATATGAACTCTCCATGGGAGGTGGGCCTCTGAGAATTAGCCAGTGACACTTATTTCAAAAGTGTCCATCGTTACGCTCTCAAAGAAATTCTCTGGGATGAAGCAGTTGTTGGTAATGTTAATAACAGCTGTATTTTTATAGAAATGCACTTGATGACCGTATCAAGTGATATCCCATCTTTTTAAAGTGATATTTGACATAGGCACATCCCTTGATATTAAATTTTAGATCACTGTATGAAATACAGATACTAAGTTTTCCTTCACACATGAATGCGCACGCACACACACACTCACATACCAAAGGGGCCTTGGATTTTTTTTGGGGGGGATGACTTTATCAAAGTATGCAGGCTAGGTGATGTATGATAACTTAGATGAAATAGTTTGATTTAAAGTCTTATGAAGATTTAAAAATAATCAACCAGGGCCGGAGGGTTAGCTCAGTGCTTCTGGCCCCTGCCTCGCAAGCGTAAGGTCCTGAGTTCAATCCCCGGTAACCACATACAATGCTGGGCGTGGAGACTCATGCCCACCGGCGATCAATACCACATACCACAGTGCCGGGCGTGGTGGGTCACGCCTGTAATCCCAGCACTCAGGAGGCAGAGGCAAGAGGATGGTTGAGTTCCAGGCTTGCCTGGGCTACATAGTGAGCTCAGAGCCAGCCTGAACTACATACAAAGCGAGACCCTGTCTCAAAAAAAAAAAAAAATCAACCAGTGCTTCCTCAAACATCACTTACAATTCTGCAAAGAGGGGAAGAGGGGGAGAGTCACATTTTAAAAATACTTTTCATGTGCAAGGTGTTTTTTAGTGTGCACTTTGGCTCTGCTAACACACACAGTTTCACCGAAAAAAAAAAAAAAAAGCTAAGACCCTGGAAGGTTAAGGAGCATCTCTAAGGCTGCACTGCAGGTGGAATTAGCAGTGAACTTGGGTCTGACTGAAGTGCAGGCTCTTACTTCTACCCCACCCTGGCTCAGAGACAGGGTTTTGCATATGAATTTCCATATTGCCTGCGTCAGTGTGTGGGTGTATGGAAAGGGTAATGGCACCCCTGCCCCAGTGGGGAGAGGAACCACCAGAAAAACTGTGTCCAACTGAGTTTGAGAAATCCCCAATTAGACAGGTTAAACATGTTCGTGTACTTCAGGAAGCCTCACAGCCTTTTCTACACTGATATGAATCTCTAATAGAGGTAAATTGCACATAAAATTTTCCAAACTCTAATGTGAGAATCAAATAAATTTACCTTACAGAAACTCTCATAAGAGTAGGAGTTCCTGCAAAAAGTCTTTGGAAAATAACTCCCTGGATTCATGAGCATCCAGGGTTATAGTTATTGGTTAGATCTTAGCAATGCAGGTAAAGCGGGGGCTTGAGAGTCCTGCAGGGCCTTGCCTGCTGGGCTTCTTGGGAGGCCACGAGCCTGCCTCTTTCTGCTGTCTTGGTCTTTCCAATAAGTGGAATCAGTTTTGTTCTGACTCTCCCGAACCCCATTTCATAGGAAGCATCAAAGAAGTTAAAGATAAGGAATAAAGATTTAAAAAAAACTTTCATGCATGTTATCAATAGAGAGAAAACCTTTGCCATGTATTAGGACAAATGTGTTTTATTGAAAGACCTAAAAGACAAAGGAAGTTAAGGCTTTAAAATATATATGGAACAAAGAAAACACAGTGAATTAGAATCAAAATATTTAAATGTGTCTCATTTCAATAAGGGAGCTTTAAAAAAGTTTGTCTCCTACAATTTTTTTGTTGTTTGGTTTTTGACATAGGGTCTCCTTTTGTGGTTTAGGCTGGCCCTGAGCTCACTATGTAGCCCAGGCAAGCCTCCAACTCGGCAGTCCTCCTGCCTCTGCCTCCTGAGTGCTGCGATTACAGGTGTGAGTCACCACACCAAGTATTGTTGTATATGGCTTCTGGGATTGAACCAGGGACCTTGCACTTGCTAGCAGATGCCAGAACCAGTGAGCTAAATTTCTAGCCCTCCCACACTTTTTTTTCCTTCATATTTATATACATATAGGATGTCTTACATTTAGAACTCCTCTACCTTGGATCTGGAGAGGACTGAGGGATAATTTGTGTTAATCACATAGCTGGAGAAACTAAGGGCCCAGAGAAGAGAAGGGCCTCACTCCAAGCCACAAATCGACTTTCTAGGAAGTTAGGTCAAGCCCTGGAGATAAGGCTCATGTTGAACATGCTCAAAACTCCAGTGTATGACAGATCCTAATTCCTTCACCACCTCACCATCAAACCCAAGTGGTGCTATTTTCATTTATAACTGAGGAAATGAGGCTGAAACATACTTAGTGGTATGACCCCACGGCTAGGAACAGCCTTGTATTGGGATTTGAATCCACTCGAGAGACCCCGTCACCATGTCAGGCCTAGCAGGAGAGTGCCCTGACTGCTGAGCTCATCTTTTCATCTCCTCTGCTACCTACCTGTCCCAGACTCAGAGGAGAGAACGTGAACTTGTCCCAGTTCCCCTGTAATGGGCCAGGAGAAAACATATCCATCCCTGTGTGGTGCTAGTTGTGGGGGCCGGAACGGAACACGCAGCGAAGAGCAGACCTCACATCCTATAGGTGTGAGCCGCTCAGTGCTTTGTTCCCAGCTGCTCAGGTGGTTTATAAGCAGAGGGGTGAGCCACAGAGCAGACAAAGGCCACTGACTCAGCGAGCAGAGGGAGGTGCCCTTGGTTCTTAATGCCACATTGCCACGGCTTTGTACGAACAGTTTTGAATGCATTCTTATGTGTGTTTGAAAAGCCAGGTAGGTTTTTTTTTTTTTAAATTTTATCTCATTGACCATTAGCTATGAGTTTGTCCTGGAGGCAAGGAAACGGCTCAGCTGCTGTCATAGGTTTCTTTCCATCCTGTGCTTCAAATATTTATGAGCGAAACCCATTATATGTATTGCCCGGGATGTAAACAGTACAGTGAGTTTGACTTCCTGCAGAGATGGTGCCTAGCGAGGCCACAGCTCACTGAAGGGCTATGGCCATTGCTAAACACAGGGTTGAATTTCCCTTTGAGAATCTGGAGCCTTGCTTATTCATTTATTCAGCTTGTCAACGAATATTTGTCAAGAGTGTCTGTGGAACTGTGGTGGGTAAAAACAGAGAAAAGACACCTGTCCCTTCAAGGAGATCACAGCCCATGAGTAGACACAGCCATGTGAAAGAGCAAAGAGAAAAAGGGGTGTGATGTGCAGGATTGGGCATCAGGGATCAGGGATGGTCTTGCCCAAAAGGTCAAGTTGTACTGAAGGATATTCAGAGTTAGTGGGGATGATGGGAGAGGGTGTTCCAGAGGCGGAATGAGGCATTTCTAATAGATGGAGAAACGGGGCACTGAAGTTGTTTTAGATGGACTCAAGCAGGGGCTGTTGTATGGGGTGGTGAATCTGTACAAGACAGAATAGGTTGGAGGAATTCATGAGATAGAATTGGCCTGCTTAGAAGCCACACAGTGAACGAGGACTCTGTAGAACTGACATTTTGTAACCAGTGATATCAGTGTTCCCAATGATCTGCATGTTGCAGAGTCCTTGGTTTATTTAGCCACATCTTTTATATCACTTAAAAGCAAATCTCCCACCATTCAGAAGACGTTCCCAAAGAGATAGTCTAGAATAGAGCAGTGATGGATATGATCTATTTCTGTGCCCACTAGTACAGTACCCACTAGTACTGTAGTTCTTTTAGAGGTTATTGTCTTCTTGAAATGTAGCTAGAGTAGAAATTTAAATTTTATTTATATTTTATTGTTTGGTGGTACCTCAGTTGCATCCAGCATCATGAAATTAATTCTACTACCAAATTGTGGCAAGAATTAAGTTTGAGAACTTAATTCTCAAATACAAGGTTCCACTGTATTTGGTTTCTTTTATTTTTCTTTCATGCATCTCTCATGTATATTAATTTATTGTACTTCATTTGTTGGGCTGGGGTAGTGGAAGGAAACATACAACCCTATGGCTGATGCATACACTGTTTGACATACACATTGGGCAAAGGAGGAATGCAGTTACGGGGTGAGCAGCTGTACCAGATACCAACAGGGAAGACTAGAGAGGACCCTTCCTTAAGGGACACCTGCAAGAGACTTCTCAGTAAGATAGCCTAGTAAAGCAATGCAGAAGAACTCCCCAGGAAGAGGCCAGAGCATGAGAAAAGATAAGGAGTCTCTAGGAAGGCATGTCTGTGGGAGAGCGGGGGCAGGGTTAAGTGAGCTCAGGAAAAAAGGTCAGTAAGGAATTGGTTGTTATTCTGATGAACAAAGAAGCTACAGATAGATGATGCCATATTCCAAGAGTTATCGGCAGTGTCAAAAGCATTACATAGGGTTGTGAGAGACATACATGCTGTTCTCCAAAGGGTGGTATCATATGCTAGGAATGGAATATAAAACTCACATTTCGAAGCTCAGGTTTGGAGTCAATAGCAAAGTTGAAATTTCTTCTGCCACTCTTGTGATTGGAGTTTCCTTCAAATCTTTAAGTTCACCATTTCTTGGCACTAGAAGGGGTAAGAGAGAGCAGACAGTCCCAAGGAGCCTTCCTCACTCCAGAAGAAGAAGCAGAAGACCAAAGAGACTGGTGGGCTCAACACTGTTTGGGTTTACTTTGGACTTCATGACCTCGCTTTTGGTGCTAGAACTCATCCTCTGGGCTAACACAAACTAGATATGTGTCCAGTGCTTAAAGAGAGAGTATATTGCTTGAAATACATGTGTCTTTAAAGAGCAAAAGATAAAGCTCTTTTAAGTGATGTCTGCAGCATAGCGTAAATGTGCTAAGTGCTGACTTCTTATGCCAGTCTTCAGATTTGAGACTCTGCATTAACTGCTTTCCAGTTGGCTGTGTTGCCTTTAATGTTATACAGAATTGACATACTGATCTGGGCCAGAGCCACCGTGTATCTTGGCTAAACTGTCCCGTGTTCCTTACAAACAAGGAATGGCGGGGTGCATGGCAAGGCAGTGTTGATGTTACATTCACCTGCTGTGTCTTTTCTACATTGTCTGGTTCTAGGTGAATGTCCTACGTGTGCTTGAGAGTAGAAGATGCAAGCTCTTTAGGGGAAGCCTTAGTAGCAGGCACTGACTTCAGAAGTGGGACCAGAGGGTAGGACAAGAAATCTAGGCCTTACACTGTATGAGAGGAGATACACTGACTGACCTCACTGAGCCTTGCTTTCTCCATCTGTAACCCTAGATGTCAACACCATCCTCATTAGGTTGGTATGAGGGTGAAATGGCATGATGATGAAAAATTCTTTTTTTTTTTTTTTTTTTTTGAGACAGGGTCTCGCTTTGTAGTTCAGGCTGGCTCTGAGCTCACTATGTAGTCCAGGCAAGCCTCGAACTCAGCAATCCTCCCGTCTCTGCCTCCTGAGTGCTGGGATGACAGGCGTGAGCCACCACGCCCGGCACTGTGGTGTGTGGTATTGATTGCTGGTGGGCGTGAGTCTCCACGCCCAGCATTGTGTGTGGTTACTGGGATCGAACCCAGGACCTTGCGCTTGCGAGGCAGGCACCGGAACCACTGAGCTAACCCTCCGGCCCATGATGAAAAAATTCTTAACATTTGCTCTGATACCTAGTAGATTACCAGTTTAAGAAATGCTAACTATTACTGTTATTTCTATCTACTTTTTATGTTGGTAAAGAAATTTTTGTTTTAAATAAGCAATTGAAAGGGTAATCATCATCATTAGACTTTAGAGAAAAAATTAAAGCCATAATAAGAAACTACTTCAAACCCACTCAAATATCTGAAATTAAAAAGACAGATTATACCAAGTATTGGTAAGATGTGGAACAACCTAAGTCTAAAATGATACTACTACCTCAAATACAGGTTTCGCAGCTCTTAAAAACAGAAATATAGACCTATCTTCTGACCTAGCCATTCCACTCTTATGTTTTTACCAAAGAGGAATGAAATGTATTTATATACAAAGTTGTAGACAGAAATGTTCACAGTACCTTTATTTATAAAAGTGAAAAACTATAAGTGATCCTAATGCCCATCAACAGGTGAGGGGTAAAAATTATGGTGTACCTAGACAATGGAATATTATTAATCAATAAAAGGATGAATTCTTGATAAGGAGCCGCAAAACTAGATCAGAATGGATGGGAAAACCAGACAAAAAAGAACAGATACTGTATGATTCCAATTATTTACTATTTTATTAAATGTAGTCATTCTGTTTTGATAACACATCAGTGCCTGCCCAGAGACATGGGAGGAGTTAGAGAACAGGGAACTTTTTGGAGTGAGGGGTGTGTGTGTGTATATATTCATTCTTTGGACTGTAGAGATGCTTTCATAGCTGTGTTCTGATATCAGAACTCAAGTTGTACAATTTAAAAATTAATAATTTCTTGAATATTGTGACTAGTTCAGTGAAGTGGTATTTTTGAAGTTGTGCTGACTATGAGGAGGATCAAGCAGCACACTCTCGAGCTGGATTTTATTTACTGATTGATGGATCAGCCTCAGTTCCCACCACAATGAATGTTTTGACTCCCTACTCTGCCACTTGTTGGCACACTGGACAAGCTACTTAAGCTCTCTGAGATGCAGTTTTTCTTTGTGAGAGAGAAAGTGGAGATGCATCACTAGCTGCATCATCTCATTGGTGTGGCCTCTGAAAGAGCTAAGCTAAAACTCTTGGTGCAGGGTGCTACAGAGGTGGATGCCCCCAGTCAACGTTCATACTGATAGTCTCATTTATTACCCTGAGGTCTGGGAAGTGCTCAGATATAGACCCCTTCAGACCTGAAAACTCATGTGAATCAACCTGCCTGCAAACTGTAGTGCTCTGTCGTTCCTTGGGGCATAAATAGGAGGGCCTCCAAGGTGCTCTGAAGCCTTCTGTTCCCTTTGGTTAATGAAGCATGGTTTCATTTCACAGAAACCAGTTCCACTCAGCAAACATTCTTTGCAAATTGGGAAGACTTCACAAAGGAAGAGAATAACCACAAAATCTTAGAAATGGATGAGGCCAGGGCAACTCTCATCCAACACTATCATTTTATGGAGATGAAAATTGGGGCTGTACAAGGAAGGTCCATGATGATGAAATACTGGGGGAGGGAATAAAGAAGCCACCCCAGCCCCTAGTCAGGGTCTTTGCCCGTGTACCCACACAGCCCCATCTTCTAAGCCAGACTACTCCTCACAGAACAGTGCCAAGGTCAGCTGAGACCATGTCGGATGATAAGAACTGAGCATTTCTGAGTGAATGAGATATGCTGACCCATTGAGTTTCAAGGAGTTCAGAGGCCATTCAGCCCAGGTTTTAGCATTCTCTGCCCTGTGTTTCAGATCCATTTGTATATGATAGCTTTGTAAATCCATGTTTTAAAAAAGGAAATGCAAGTTATGTTATTATTGCTTTTTTCATACTTGTAGAAGTTATATGATCCCAGTAGCAAGCACCTCCAAAGAGTGAATTCTTAGAAACTCAGTCCCAGCAGATAGACTCAGAGGTTCTCATAGTCAGAAAATGGGTGCCCGCCACTCATGGGAGCGGTAGCATTTCTTGGAGGCATATGTAGGCAGTTCTAAGGGATGCTCAGAAAGTTCATTCATTCTTTCTGGTCTTTGAATGAGTGCTGTGGAACTGGAAGGCAGGATGATTAGAGGCTCTGGTGATAGTGAGAAAAGTCAGACTGGAATGAGTTTTGTGGCATCTCAAAATCAACGATACAGTGCAGCAGAGGTTGTACAAAGTCATTAAGAGTGGACTCGTACCCGAGCTCCTGTCACCATTTCAGGGGAGCTCTTTGGGATTTCTACGGCTTGCAGCTTGAAGAAAGGCCATCTCGTACATGTATGTACATGTGTGTACTTGTGGGTACATGTGTGTACTTGTAGGTACATATATCTGTGAGTGGAGATGCACAGTAGGGCCAAGGGATTATTTTTCCCTTTGAAAGCAAAGTCAAGTTGAACTTTAAAATGTGGAGGTAAATGTGTCATATTTCAGTTCTCAGTGCAGAGTATTTGAATAAGCTCTATGCAAGGCCATGAAGAACTGAATTTCTTTTTTCTTAGAATATTTGCAATGTACAGTTTCTCCAAGTGTGTATATGTCCATCTCTATACATATATATTTTTCTCTAGATCTGTGGATATGATTCTAGTTTTTGTACAAACTTTAATATTTTTCTTTTAAAAGCAAAGACATTCTTCTAAGTCACAATAAGATATTTACATCTAAAGAAGTAATAAAACTGTACAATCATCCTCTAATTTCTGACCCATACTCAGAATGCCCAATTTGTCCAAAAATGTCTTCATGACTATCTTTTCCTCCCATAACTAGGATCCAGACAGAATTTATGCATTCATTGCCTTTGGTTGGTGTGTTGAACCAACATTCCTAGTAAGCAGTTTCCCTGAGCTAGAATCATCTCCCGGTTAGATGGAAACAGTCCTCTCCAGCTGAGGCAGCTGTTTGGGGCTGGAGAGAAGGTCTCATGGGAGCATGTGTGCCGCCCCTGCTAGGTCCAATGACTAATCAGCAGGAGGGGCTGGATCCCTGCACCAGGAAGGAAAGTGGTGGTAGTATGGGAAAAGGCAGAGCCATCCAGCTCCTGGGAAAAGCCTGTTGATTCTAAAAAGCTGAAGTCAGAGCCCGATAGCCAGGGCCAGTTACTCAGGAGGCTGGGGTTGCCCGAAGACTATAAAGATCCCAGATGATGAGCCCCAGAAGTTTCGGGAAGGGAGGACAGTTGCTAAGAGATTCAGGAGCCCTGTGTGAAGTAGCAACTGCTCTGGAACACAAGGAGCACAGATCACGTATTTCTGTGCAGCTTCCTTTTTCTGCTTCTCATTTCCATTTTTTCAGTTTTCGTCACTGGAAAATGAACTTGCTCTTATAGACGTTTTTTAAAACTTTGGTGTAGCCTCATTAGGTGGCCCTTAATTATCACCGTGTTGAGATATGCGGGAATTAATATTTATGGACATACCCACAGCTTGTGTCTCTGGGCCCACCTCTGATCTTTGGTCTGTAGTGACCCTTACATGGCTCTGCCTTCCCCCGGGGGCATGTTCCTCACGGGCCTCTGCAGTGCCCGGCTGTGGTGTCACAAAGGTGCTCTTGGAGTAGACTTCAGTGATCTGCAGTTATATGTGCTGTGATTGGGCAGAGGGGCAGAATAAGTAAACAAATACATGGATATATATCCAGGAAAACGTAGGTATGTCTATCACAAGGTTAACAGCAAGCAATTGGGAGATGTGCTGAATACTCATAGGCAGCTTGTTATGCCACAACACTATTTTAACCGCTTTGCAAATGATTCATTTAATTTTTTTAAAAGACTAATCGATAAAAAGTATTACATTTCCTACCTTACAGTTGAGGAACCTGAGGCAAAGAGGGGTTAGGTGACTTGCCAAGATTACATAATACACAGTGAAGGAAGGACTTCTTCCCGATAAATCAACTCCTCAGTCCACTGTGAGTCATTCAGTAACCCGCAGACACAGAGCTCTGGGCCAGGGCCATTGCTGACATTGCGCAGGGTGGGGGTGGTTTGAGGTAGTGTGGCTCACAGCATGGGGTCCTATCCCCATTTTGGTTTCCCTGGGGCCTGATGCAGCACCCCTGTTGGCCACCCTTACTCTTCAGGCTTTTCTTGAGTGCAGAGTGTTTTTATGATACTGCCTTGGTGCTTTCTGAGAGGCTCAGGTCCTAAAGCCGGGAAGGCTGTGTCATCGCAGAGGTCGGAAGGGTTCCTGCGTTGCTGTAGAGGCTGTGCCCAAGCCGCTGTCCCTGCTCTGTCCTGACTTGGGCACCAGGACCTCAACCCTGCAGGAAGGCTGGGCCAACAGGCTGCCTTGTGTGGGAGCTGAGCCAAGCATCAGGGCCCTGCTGAGCTGCTCTGGGAAGCTGGAGAAGCTGGAGCCAGGGGCACCAGCCCCTGCTGTCATGGAATTCTCTCATGAAGAGGAACATTTGTTGGTGTTTAATGATGTTGTTCATTGGTTTGAACTGCAGCCCAAAGCCTGCCTTTACACACTGACAGAGCTGAAGTAGGATCATCAGAGGTCCTGCCTCCCAGAGAGCTTAACCATGTAACCAGCTCCTTCGAGGCTTTGATCCCTTCCACTGACCAAATCCCTCCTGAGATTAGGAGGGCACCTGCGGGTGTTATGGGAAAACAAAGCAAAACACCAGGGAGTTTTCAGTATAGTAGATGCTGTTGTTCCTACACTTTGAAGAAGGAGAAAGGTGCTTAAGAAGGTCCCAGGATAGCACTCAGCACCAAGGGAGAGGCGAGGAAGCCTCAAGAGACAGCCAGGAAGGACAGAGTAGTCAAAGAAAAGGTCAGGATCTGGAGTCAGAGAACTTGGGATTGATTCTTGGTCTCACTCCTTGCTTGGTCTGTGATGGAAAGCAAATCTCTTCACCTCTCTGAATCTTAGTTTCCTCAACTATAAGATGAACTAGTAACATAGACCCGGAGAGCTTGCCAGGGTAGTGCCTGGGGTGTTCCATTAATTAAAATCAAAGAAAGCGACAGGAGAAGCATTTAGCACAGGGTGCATATCATTACACAGCTCAGGATGTTTTCAGAGCCTCACTTTGTCTCAGCTATTGCATTCTGGACTTCAGATCCTGTGAAAACAGTGTGGCCTGGGGAACCTCGTGGAAACAGGAGTCAAGCAAGTGAAGTGCTCTCTCAGCATTGATGCTGTCAGCCTGCCCTCGCCGCTCATGAGCTTCCCACTCTGGACCGGTTGAAAGGGTCAGACTCAGCCTAGAAGTGTGGAAAGTAGAAGACAGTAAAGAATGTACACTTTTGCCTTGT
The DNA here is from genome assembly GCA_004025085.1 of Thryonomys swinderianus. Classification (NCBI taxonomy): domain Eukaryota; kingdom Metazoa; phylum Chordata; class Mammalia; order Rodentia; family Thryonomyidae; genus Thryonomys; species Thryonomys swinderianus. The sequence continues at coordinate 2,760 of PVIC010011405.1, read as the reverse complement.
GTGTGTGTGTGTGGTATGTAGAAGGAAACAAATGACTAACCAGGGGTACAGGACAGAGGCTGGCGTGACAGGGAGACTGGTGATCAAACCATTCGCCTCACACTCTAAAGACTGTGGAAGTTAATTATGGACATTTAGAGCGAAGGCAAAATAAAGAAACTCTCAGTTTTTAAACACCTACCATGTAGCAGGCAGGCACTTCACATCTCTAAGCTCTGCCTGCCCTTGTAAACCCAGTAGGCAGGCAATACTAATTCCTCCCTAATTTTGATGTGGCCTCAGGAGGCACAGAGAAGGCAAAAACTTGCAAAAAGTTACACATTTCTCTCTATTCCAGAATGCTTTCCACTGATCTTCGCTGCTTATTTCCAGCTGTGTGATTGAGCGGGACTATTATTTTGGGAAATAGAGGGAGCTGGCATCAAAAGGTGGTAGCATAACCCCCGTTTATATCAACAGCTCTAGGAGGAAGCCAGTTCAGAGTGGCAGACATTCATTTGCTTATTCCATTCCTTTTTAGTGAGCTTTGGCCAGATATTGTTCTAGTTGGTGAGGATGGGGTAGATCCAGACTCTGCCCTGGAGTCAAGTGAGGAGAAACAGAGCTATGGTGAGCCAGTAATGAGGAAGGAAATCAAACAGGGTGATGTGATGGAGAAGACTAGGGGGTCGTGGGGACTTAGACACTGTCATAATTTGAGTTCTCCCCTAGCAGGCCCCAAGAAGAGGACTCAGGTGTAAGCTCTTTATATGGAAGGTGATTCCAGGAAGGCTGATGAGGGTGTAGGAGACAGAGAAGCAGGAGGGAGCCAAATGAAGAGAGCGTGAATTAATGATCAGTTCAGTTCTGGGCGCAGCTGGGGCTCAGTCCTGCTGGGACTCTGTGAGAGACCTGAAGCCCTTACTGGACTGTTGTTCCATGGGACAGGAAAACTGGAGTACTTACCTGCCAACCTGCACTTGCTGGTCTGGACTGCCTCTTGGGACATTAACTCATAGTATATCTACGCTGCCTTGTGCGTGGGTCTGCTCTGAGTCTTTAGTGCTTGGCTTGAAGTCGGATGCCTTTATGGCATGAAAACCATCATGGACGCTACATGGACACACTGTGTCTGCTACAGATAGAGTAGAGGATCGGGTGGGGAGCACTTGAGCCCAGACCTGAAAGAGAAAGTGCAGCTATGGAGCCTCTGGCTGGGGTGGTTCTTGGGAAACCAGCCTTCATTCCTCCCTCATGAGAACCTAAGATTTTCGCCAGAGTGAAAATTTGTGTGTCACAGACGGGGAGGTGGAAATTCCTAGCCAAGCTGGGTTTCTTTCATCCTCCAGGTCCTTTCATCCGTTCTTGCTGGGTCATACAAATATGCCTTACTCTCCTTTAGCCCAAGAATGTACAGATAGCTTTAAACGTACCTCCTCCATCAGATGGCATAAGCCCTTCTCAGTCATGCCAGATTCTACCTTTAAATGTTTCACAACTCTCAAATAGCTCCAACATGTGCCCAAGTCCTCCCACCACTCTCACGGAGCTATATTTAGTTCCAAGGCCAATTTGCAGTCCTTAATACATTCTGCTGTTGCTAGAAGAGAAGCTCACAAAAGATTTGACTCTGTGGTTTATTTTAAAACCAACAACAACAACAACCATGTGCGCGCACACACACACACACACACACAGTATTCCCCACCAACAATACTTTACAAATCAGGCAGCGAAAGACCAAAGGGACTACTTAATACTTTCCTTTTATTCTTTTCAACAACAAAGTACTTTTAAAAGCCCATGCAATTAAATTATTATTTTCTAATGATTATTCTGTAGTGAGCTTCAAATAAACCCAATTCCCGTCAAGCCCCTCCGATTCCGCCTGTAAGTCCTTCTGCGCTCCTTGGTACTCCCATGGCTACACTCTGCGCTGGGAAGAGCAGACCTCCCTAACCAGCTGGCTTTACTTCTGATGAGCGTCCCATGGTGTGTGACTTCTTTCCTCCCTGGTCACCATTTTCGAACATCATTATGCATATATGCATAGAAGAGACAAACATGATTCTTTGGGATGAAATACTGCTATTCCTGGAAGTGTACATTCATTCCTATCTCCAATAAGGCAGCTTTTGGAAAAGTCGGGGTATGTTGTTTTTCTCTAGATGATTTATCAAAAATGTTACTAGAACTAGGTGATAGTGGACAACTATAATCCCAAGAATCTGAGGGACTGAGCCAGCAGTATCACATATTTGAGCCCAGCCTGGGCAGTTTACTAGTTCAGTAAGGCCTTGTCTCAAAACGTAAAGAAAATAAAATAAGGGCTGAGGATATAGTTCAGTGGAAAGATCCTGGGTTCAATCCCCAGTAGCACATAAAAAAAGAAAATTATTAAAACCAACATGTTGAATACCTACCATGTGCCGGGTAGCACCAGATTATACACATAGTATCATTCAATGTAATCTTTGCAGTGATTTTATCCAATAGCATTTTTCTTCTTTGAAAATGCCCAAGGTCATATATACAGTAAGGGGACAAATCAAGCTTCTGCCTAGTTTTGTTTACCTCTATAGCCCAGCAAGCCATTACTTAGTGTTTTTCAAAGTGTGGTCTGTAGACCATCAGCTTCTGCCTTGTAGGGGAACTTGCAAGAAATGCAAACTTTCAGGCTCCAGCCTAGACCTGAATGGGGTACCATGAAGCAGATCTCAGCAGTCCTCATCTTAACAAGTCATGCAGTGCTTCTCATGCACAGCACAGTTTGGGGAAAGC
>PVIC010011404.1:0-41288 GCA_004025085.1 Thryonomys swinderianus | reverse complement strand
TTTTTTTTTTTGCTTTTTGGAGACAGGGTCTTGCTTTGTAGTTCAGGCTGGCCCTGAGCTCACTATGGTGCCCAGGCAAGCCGCCGCGAACTCAGCAATCCTCCCGTCTCTGCCTCCCGAGTGCTGGGATTACAGGCGTGAGCCACCACGCCCAGCATTATATGTGGTAACCGGGGATTGAACTCAGGTCCTTACGCTTTCGAGGCAGGCGCCGGAACCACTGAGCTAACCCTCCGGCCCAGGGTTACACATTTTTTGTGTGAATGCCTGACAATGGCTCTGCTGAGTTGTATGGTAAATGTAAATTTAACTTTATATAAATTCTTCCCCATGAGAGCTATATGATATTTTTCTAATCATTGGTGCATAAAAATTGTAGTTGTTTTGCATTCTTACCAGCACTTGAATTGGCATATTTGTTTTTTTCTTGTTTTGGCCATTATAATAATAGTTGTTTATTCATGACCCATTGTCATTTTAATTTACATTTTCCTAATGTCTAATGATGTTGAACATATTTTCATGGCTTATTTCTCATCTGTATATTTTCCTTGCTGAAATGCCTGTTCAAATTATTTGACCATAATTCTGAAACTTTCTTTATATTATTTCCTTTTAATATTAACAACATTTCAATAGAGTAGAAATTGTAATGTTCCTATTACAGATGACAAATCTGCTCCTCAGTGTGGCTTGCCAGCATCTACAGAGATGCCCAGGCATCTGGTGTAAGAGCTGCACTGAAATCACAGACTTAGCTAAGTGCAACACTCAAACTAGTAATTGCTGCTCTACTAGTGCAAAGGTGACACTGTATCCTTCTAAGGTGTAAAAGTCCATTCATTTCTACACTTGATCTTAGGCAAAAGGCCGAGAAGCGATAAAGTCCATTCATTTCTGATGGCTTTGGAGGAAATACTGTGTACTGTGGATTAAAGGTGGGTAGTTTTAATATGAGGTCAGCCTGTTTCTTGTCTTCAGTATCCTCAGAAGTTCAGTAGCTATCATATTTAATGAAAAAGTATAAAACATATTCAGGAAACAAATTTGTTGGCGACATTGCAAGTGATTTTGGGTAGGTAAAGAATTATTTTGAGTTCCTTACAGTTACAAATTTGTTGGTGACATTGCAAGTGATTTTGGGTAGGTAAAGAATTATTTTGAGTTCCTTACAGTTCCAAATTTGTTGGTGACATTGCAAGTGATTTTGGGTAGGTAAAGAATTATTTTGAGTTCCTTACAGTTACAAATTTGTTGGCGATATTGCAAGTGATTTTGGGTAGGTAAAGAATTATTTTGAGTTCCTTACAGTTCTGGTTTGCTGATGTCATTACCTCTTTCAGTTATTCCAGTACTGTGGACTTCCTGGCTGTTGCTAAAAAAAATTATTATGATCTATTTATGACACTTATGTCTGTAACCTGAGCTTCAGTCTTGCTGGGTAGAAAATAAAGATTATGAAAATGGCCACAGTAAATACCTTGACTGGGTCAAACTGAAGCATGTGACATACTTGGAACAGCATGGTAGTTAATAGTAGTCATTTTATAATAGCATTACCTGCTGCTGTATGAACCATTGGATTTGTTAACCCAATTAAGTAATAACTGTGCTAAATAACTATAATAACCCATGAAGTAAATAATATTATCTCAATTTTACATGTGAGGAAATTGAGATTAAATGGAAAGTCTTACCCAAGCCATAAAAGGGGAAAATGAAACTCAAACTAATCCTGACACAAAAGTCATATTTTTGTCCCCCTGCTCACTATTTTAATATATTTGGGTTAGTACAAGTTTCTGATGATGTTTCCATTTTTTTTTGAGTACTTTGAAATGAAGAGAAATCTTGGTTTCTCCTTAATTTTCTGATATATCATATAAAAATGTTTTTATTTAAATAACCTAATGCTTAAAATCTCACTAATGTCAATGAAATGTCCCTTGTATATGTCTTAATTTTTGTCAACGTTCACTTTTACCCTCTTAAATTTTAGTTCAGTTTTTAATCTTTTTTGTTTCCTTCCTTCAAATCCTGTCTTGCCTTCCCTTGTCTTCTTATCCCCTTCCTCTTTTATCTTCTCTTGTTTTCTTTTTCCTTTAATTTCCTCTCTTCTCCTCTCCTTTATATGTATAGAAGAACCATCCTATGTGACATTTCCAAATATATTTAATTTGAGCTGTTTTACACATTCCTGATATAAGGTATTTTTAACCATTTTTTCTATTTCAAACTGCTATTTCCCACCAAAGATAATACAGTACTAAATTTTTTCTCTCTTTCTTCTTCTTCTGTTTCTTTCTCCTTTTTTGTTGATATATTTCATATAATAGTATAGATGAGTTTGGATAATATTTAATTATTTTATGCTACTTTTAATCTCATATTTTATAGATATCAAAGTATTTTTATATTTTTCTCAAAATTAATAGAAATTTATACTCAAAAATTATTTAGAAAGAATAAATCTTTTCGTAGCTGGATAGCTAATACTGTAACACAAAGATGCACCCCAAACCTCTTATGTTGGGAATGTCATATTCAAATTCACCTGTTGATAGTATTTGGAAGTGCCCTTTGATAGTATAATGGCTTTGTGAGGGGAGGAAGAAAATGCCTACATACTAGCTTGCTGTGTCTTATCATAATATACTTCTGTCATGTTATGCTGTAGTAAGAAGGCCCTCGCTATTCACTGAGAACATGCAGTTACCATTATTTTGGACTTGCAGGCTCTAGAGCTATGAATGCCAAGAGAAATGAATGCCAAATAGCATTCATTTCAAGATAAATAGAATCTATTTTCTTATAGCAACAGGAGTATGGCAGAAAGTACATTTCTCAAGGTATTCACATATGCTGTTCATGTTCTTAAAAGAAAAGGTTTATGATATTTCCTTTGTTTTGTTTTTAACCACTTTGTATATATTCATCAAAAATATCAGTAATGGATAGTCAAGGAAGGACTTTAAGAATATATTGTTCAAGGCAGGATATTTAGCTCAGTGGTTCTGATGGCCTGCCTAGCAGGTGCAAGTTCCCTGGTTTGATTCCTGGCAACCACATAAAACAATATCACAACCAGCAACTAGTACCATATACTACAATGTCGGGCATGGTGGGTCATGCCTGTAATCCCAGCACTCAGGATGCAGAGGCAGGAGGACTCTGAGTTCGAGGCTTTCCTGGGCTACATAGTGAACTCAGGGCCAGCCTGAACTACAAAGTGAGATCCTGTCTCAAAAGAAAAAAAAAAAGAATATATTATTCAGAGATCAAGTTACTAAATGATTATTACTTGAATATAAAAATGAAGGATGGAAAGGATAATGAGAATTCAGATAAAAAGGTGAACATTCTTCAAACAGTTATGAATAGCTCTGGTATAATTTAGCATTCAATATTCCATAATTTGGTCACTGTGAGTTTTGAATGACTTGGATTTATGTATCAAAAGCTTCAAAATGCTGTTACTCTTACATTTTAAAAAAATAAAATATTATAACTATGGGAATGTTTCTCAGTTCAGACATGTTTAACTTTTATAATTTCTAGAAGGTGAAAAATACAAAAGGAGCTAATGAGGTGGTTATTATGGGCAATCTTGATTGTCAACTTGATTGGTCTGAGAGATGCTTTGAGGACTAGTAGAGCACAATTCAGAGGGTTTGGGTGGCCTATGGGGTATGATCATGAGAACTACATCTGGTTACTGGGCCCTTCTTCTCTGGCAGTTTCCCTGTGTCCTCTGATTCTTGGCTAGCATGATTCAGCCCCTCATCTCCATCATGTTTTTCTGCTATTTATGTTCTTGCTTTGAAACCAGTTGATCATGGACTAAAACCTATAAACCTGTTAACCAAAACAAACCTCTCCTTTTAAATTATAAGTATTAGGTATTTTGTCCTAGTTGATAAATAGAGTAGGAAGCATCAAGGCTATTTCAATAATCAAAATGTCTTGAAAGGACATATTAGTGGTTTGGGGAAATAATACAAAATCTTAAAAGAATAGGATAAAATTTTCATGTGTTTGTGTAATCTTGATCATATCTCTTCACTAGCTAATGCCTCAGTAAGTCTGTATTGTTTGAAGTATTTTCAGTTGCCTGTATTCTTAGTTTTTTTCACACTAAATAAATACATCTTCTGCTCCAAAGAAATTAGTTTACTTCCAGCAACAAATATGAAGTAGAAAATATTGATATTTGATGGCTGTTTTCTACACTACAATATTTTCCCAGAGTTAAACTCATATCCTATTTTCTTCACTCCATCTATATATCACAGTCAAAATGAAATTATACTTGAAATCGTGACTCCCATCCTAGTAACACTTAGAATTTATTTGCTTTGAAACTGTTTGTGCTTATCAAAAGAGATAATAGTAGACTGTTGAGTTTCTGAGGCTATTCATGGATAAAGCAAATGATAAACTTCACTCATTCTTCTTCAATTGACCACATACAGAGAGACGACAGTGGCACCTGTCTTCCTAAGCAAGATGAGAATAGCAGAGACAAAATCGACAGGGTTGTGTAAATCTGTTCATGGAGAAATTGTACATTCAGGTCATCAAACAAAATATACCAGCCCATATGCCAACTGATTAATGGAGCGCAGATAGCCTTCCACTGAGCTATATTCCCAGGAATCAGTGAAGAATGTCATTATGAAGTATATTATTCCAGTGCATGAGTTCCTGAATGTGGTCATCACAGAAATTATACCATGAATCCTAGGTAATAATTATTAATTAAATCTAACAAACTACTCTGTGAATATGGTGAACTCTTTTTTTTAATTTTAGAAAATGAAACATGCTTTCTTGTGACAGTTTCAAGCAGCAAAAAAAAATATTTTGGTATGGCATTAAATTCTGAGGAAAATATAAACATATACCTCCCTTTCTTTGAGAAAGGAATCATGTCGCCAGTTTCACAATAATCTTATTGAGTGAAATGCTTAATGTAGAAGCATCATTCCCTGGGGCTAAGAAATAAGTACAGTGACTGGATTTGCTTGATTTTTGTTCTCCTAACCTTTCTGCACATAGGTACTGGTTAAAAGTGGCTAAATAAATCCAGATAAGCCAGATTGAATCATCTTCATCGAATTTTTTTAGATCCGTTGGGCGAAGTAGTATTTGTTGCCACCATATACTGGGAGACTCCTAAACTTGTCAGTGCATGTATGAAAAGAATGTTAGTAATGTGTGACCTGGATTCCACTCACCTGAACTAAGGTTTATGTCCAGACTTTTTGAGGTGACACAGGGGTTTATTATCTTATTATGATTTTATCATTTGCTTAAAATACCTCAGTTTTTAACTTAATAAAACATAATAATTATAACTCATACAACACTAATTTAGCTAATAGGCAATATATTTGTTTAAGAAATATGTGTTTGCTGATATGTTTCCTGTTTTTTTACTCATGAAAGTACTATTTTGTATTCTCAACACATACACACCTGTTTGAATGAGAAATTTCTCATTATAAAGGAGAAACCACTTCTATATATTTGAATGAACTATGTGAATTAGTATTTTTCGGTTATATTATTTTATCTTAGCATAATTTAACAAATAATTTCACCTAATGCAAAAGTAAAATGTTTTCTCATTGTGTACTTCAAAAAGTTTCTAAATAGTATCTTTATAATTACCTATAGTTTATGATCAGACAGGATGAATCATAACTTTTATTGAATATTTAGACTTTGGGGAACAGGTCTAAAGATATTAGTACTACCTAAATTTCAGATTAGCTATGTGTAGAAAAAATATATAAATCTTTGAAAGAAAAAATCCTTTGGGATCCAGCAATATAAATTTTTCCAATGACAGAACTAATTCCAAGGTATAGAAAAACCTTCTATAAAAAAAATTTAAAGGGTAAAATTATCCCCTAAAACAGTTTTCCTAAATTAAAAAAAGAAAGTGTGGGCCACTGTTTCCCAACACTAGAAATATCCTGCATAGGATTGCAGAATTTAATCAGCCAGAATAAGAAAAGGGAGTTCAAGTAAAAGGGACAACAGTTTAGATTGTGATAAACCAAAGAAACATAAAAGTGCCACCTTATTTGAAAATAGAGTATTTGGAGATATACTTAGTGAAAGATCTTGATCAGTATTTGGACTGGGCTTAAATCCAAGACTTCTTTCCTTTTTTTTTTTTTTTTTTTTTTTTTGCTTTTGAGACAGGGTCTCGCTTTGTAGTTCAGGCTGGCCCTGAGGTCACTATGGTGCCCAGGCAAGCCGCCGCGAACTCAGCAATCCTCCTGTCTCTGCCTCCGAGTGCTGAAGACTTATTTTCTTTTTTAAAGAAGAGTAGAATACCTAGAAAGATGAAAGGAAGAAAATGCTGTATTAATTTTGTGCTTTTTCTTGTGAGAGCCCTAGTAAATGAATACACAACTCCACCCTGCACGGCTTCCTCCCACAGCCCTCACGCTGAGTCTGTTTTGAAGATGGCATTTCAATACAGTGACAGAAGGAGACACTTTTAACCTACAAATCTTTTACAGCAGCAGTTGGCAAACTTTTACTTAAAGGACTGGTGAATGCTTTAGGGTTTTCATACAAAACACAAAATTCAGGAACAGCATGTATGTGATCATATATAATTATTTACAAGACAATTATTTTAAAATGTGGAAAATATACTTTTTTTTTTTTTTTTTAGACAGGTTCTCGCTTTGTAGTTCAGGCTGGCCCTCAGCTCATTATGTAGCCCAGGCAAGCTTCGAACTCAGCAGTCCTCCTGTCTCTGCCTCCTGAGTGCTGGGTGGACAGAGGTGAGCCACCAGGACCGGCTGGAAAATATTCTTAATCCATAAACTATTTTTTAAAAGTTGCTGGTCATGTTTGGAATATGGACCTTACTTTGCCACCTCCTAACACTAAACGTCTCTGTGAAATGCACAGAACAACAATCTCTATAGGCATAGAGCTATTATGGGAAGAAACATAGATGAAAATTACTCTAACCACAATATTTGAAATTAGGAAGAGCCTGATTTTACTTTATTTCTTTTTGTAGCTTATTTCTCATCATTATTCCCTGAACAATGATATATAACAACTATTTATATTTTATTACATATTATAATAACTGGGATGAATAAATACATGGAAATATGTATATGAGTTCAATACAAACATTATGTTATTTCATATAAAGGATTTGAGTATGCATAAATTTTGGTATCCAAGAATTTTTTGTGTTCAACTGGAGGGAGTGATTTCTTTTTTCTTTTTCTTTTTTTTTTTTTGTTGCAGTACCAGGAATTGAACTCAGGCCGTTATGCATCCAAGTGTGGCTCAGTACCACTTAAGCTAAATCCCCAGCCCAAAGGAGTGATTCTTAAACCAATCCCTCAAGATACAAAGTGATGACTATATATTCCTTTTTCTAAAAAAATAGAAAGTATATATAATATCTAATTTAAATGAATTTTTACAGAGGTTCTTCACAGTGATTCACAAAATAAATCTAGATAAAAGTTTGTTTTTCAATTGTTCTTATAAAATAAAATTAATTATTTTTCTTGCACCCAACATAGAATGGTAATTCATAAACTTTTTATTTAACAACAAAAATAATGCATCAAAATTTAGATCACATCTAAGACATTTTCATATTTATATTAGAGTTAATGGGGAAGTGAGATGAGGAAGCTAATAGTACTAAAGAAAAACTGACCCTTTTGAAGACGATTAAGGACTTAACACATTAAACTGACTGTATCTATTTACTAACCTAACAATTTTTGTGTATCTCTGTGAAGAAGATTATGTGTAACATTTCCCAAGTTTGCTTTAGCAGACTATTTTGTCACTGGAACACTACTTAAATATATTTTTAATCTTTTGTTTTTCTGGTAAAAATTGGAGAAAGTTTCCATGCCTCACAAATGTATAGTAATAACTCTTCCCCCTTAAAAAGGAATGGGTGGGGGAAACAGACATTCTTCCTTTGAAGCAGTTCTCTAGAAATGTCAAAAAATTTTTAAACCTTATTTTATTTTTATGTGTAAATGTTTAATATTTGTCAATGCATCAGAAGTATTTCAATGTATATATATATATATATATATATATATATATATAGACCTTAGGATATATTTAATGCATGATTTTATATATATATATATGTGTGTGTGTGTGTGTGTACACACACACACACACACAGAGGCAGGAGAGTTTAAAATGAATTGTTTTCAATTATCTTTAGATTTGCAGAGTTAATTTTTCTAATTATCTTTCAGATCTGAATTATTCTGCTACCTATTAATTAGTCACAATCATAATTAAAGTGAATCGTGTTTGTTAGAAAGGTCTGTAGTATTACTGGTTCTGCCAGTTATTTTGCTAATTAATTACTGGAGTACCTTAGTCACGCCAAAGTTCTTTGGTCGCCATGTATAAATAATCCCAATGGGCTCCAGGACCACAGAATTATGACCATATTCCTGCCATCAGTGTTTGCTGTTGCAAAATAAAGCACTTCTCAGCACCAGAATACAATCTGGGCAAGGCAATTGCCAAAAATAATCTTATACACTTAAGTATGTAATATCGATATTAACACTACAGTCTAATTTTTATTTTTTCCAGAACAGATTATATAGATATTAGTGGATGATGACCAAGGACTGCTACATAACAAGGATATGTAGTGACCACCAGGAATCATCCAGAAAGATCATCCAGCTAGAAGTTCAGAATCCAGAAAATTTTGAGGGAGGTATTAACAAATAAGACTCAGTCAGGGCCTCAAATTGCAGCTCCCACATTTGGAAGAGTAAGGATGAGTTTCAAACGTGACAGTCAACCAGAAGACATTTCCAAGTTCAATCCCACAGCACTTTCCTTTTGTATATTCCCCAGGACTTTAACTCTGAGCAGGGACTCTGCACAACTACCTATCGTAGAAATTCCTTCTCTCCCTGTCCCATATCCATAGAAACTGTTTTAGCTTCTCACATGTTTAACCTATGGCATGTTGCCTATAGAATTGGGAGCTGTCAGAATATCTCTCCTCTTATAAAAAAGAGCTGTTAGACTTTCATCTTACAAGTACAGGCACAGAGGAGAGTTGAACACTCAAGTTTTTAGACATAGTATCAGCAGTACATGAGAGCTCTTTAAATTACTGTGAAGTCAGAGAACATATCATCTGTTAGTCCCTTGCATCATGGCCAGTAGACTATGAAAAAATATATATATATATATATATGATATACTCTTTATATATCCTGCACTTCGAATATGTATATCCTCCACGTTATAGTAATCTGTAATAATGTTAGTGGATTGGACGGTGCTACCAAGGCTTTGTAAAGTCAATTTCAGGACGTGACCTACTCAGAACATGCGTGTTTCCCCGTGAAAGTAAAGGCAGGGTCTCTGTAGGAGATGACTTTGGATAATGTTTGGTCCTAAATCTGATGCTAGGTCTGTCACCAGGCATCACCAATGAGGAGGGAAAACAAGCACAGAGGCACACCAGGATGGAGGCCATGTGAAGGTGAGGGTACAGGTTGGGAGGTAGACACAGCCTAGGGATGGAAATAATTTCCATCCTTTCCACCGGCCATCATAAGCAAGAGACAGACATGAAATTGGTGCTCCACACAGCACTTTCATTTCAGTTTTCTGCTTTTCAACACAACAAAAGAATAAATGCATTTTATTTTAACAAATATAAGGCAAATTATATGACACTTTTAGAAAAATAATACACTGATAGTGGCTACATGGTAAATTTGAGATGGTAGATGAGCCTTTGTTTACAGAAAGGGATGTCTATGAGAACCACCAGATCACTAACTATAGGAGACAGGGGAAGAGGACAGAGGCAGAACCCTGGTGGCAAACTCCATTCCCCCGTATGTCCCACAGCAAAAGGATTTAGATCCAACAAACAACAAAACTAGAACCTTGAGAAAAAGACTGAGCCTTGGCTCAACTCTTGCTGCTCTGAGCAGTAGCAGCACAAGGTGGTCCTATACCCCAAATTTGCTGCATCTTTTTTGAGTACTAAACCATCACACCCAAAATCCTAGCACGCGTAAGGCAGGGGGGAATATCCACAATAGTCCCTGTAGTTAAATATCCCATAGAACAGGGCAGATGTCTGCCAATAATCCTAGTGTACTAATCCTTGTAGTAGAAAATCCTGCAGGGTGGGGCAAATGCCTGCCAATCATTTTAGTAGTTGATCCCGCAGGGGAAGGCAGACATCTGTAATTCCAAGTAAGTAAATTGTAAATTGGAGTAAGTCATCTGCAGTTCCCAACAACTAACTTTTATCTTAGACTAATGAGTAAGAAACATGGGCCATATTAACTCACTGAACTTTAGAGTAGCTTTTTGCTCCTAAGCAATATTTAGTGGAGTTAGTATACTAAGGAACAAGATAGCATGTAATGGCCTTGTGAGGTGATGTGACTCATGCTTTTGGTATGGTGTCTTTTGATTACCTTGTGTTGGTACATAAATGCAAACAGTTGACTAAATCATCCTCAAAGCCAAACGGCCTTAGAAGAATCACTCTTTAAATGTATCTGAAAGTGACATTGATGCTAAAAAGATATAAAGCCAATTTGGGAATGAAAGGGTTTAGTTTGGTAACTGAATGTGAATTTCAAATACTGATAGGTGATTGTATATGAATCCATTTGTCTTAATTTTACTGTCAGTAATAAGCAAAACCAAATGGAAATGGATTTAAACAGTACAGGCAGTGTTATCAGTTGAGATGCATCACACACTCTAGCAAAAATTATAAGCTGAATTGCTAATTCCCATCACCTTCAATGTGACCTTGTTTAGAAACAGAGTCATTACACGTACAGTCAAGGTAAAATATCCTAGTAGTGTAGTTCCCTTATCTCATATGACTGGTATTCTTTTATTTTATTTATTTATTTTTTTACCTTTTGAGATAGGGTCTCGCTTTGTAGTTCAGGCTGGCTCTGAGCTCACTATGTAGTCTAGACAAGCCTAGAATTCAGCAATCCTCCTGTCTCGGCCTCCCAAGTGCTGGGATTATAGGCATGAGCCACCACGCCCAGAACTGTGGTATGTGGTATTGATTGCTAGTGGGCCTGAGTCTCCATGCCCAGCATTGTATGTGGTTACCGGGGATCAAACTCAAGACCTTGCACTTGCAAGGCAAGTGCCAGAACCTCTGAGCTATCCCTCTGTCCCTGACTGGTATTCTTATAGAAATAAAAATTTGTACACAGACACACACACACACATACACACATACACTCACATCATCATCATCATCATCATCATCATTGTCATCATCATCATCCCATGTGAAAAGGAAATGATTAAGATGCCTCTAAAAGGTGAAGAATACCACAGATTGTCAGAAAACCACCAGAGACAAAGTGTGAGGCAAAGGATAGATTCTTCTTCACAGTCCTTAAAAAGCAACTAACTTGCCCACACAGGGGTGGTGCACTCTACCACTGAGGTACTCCTCCATCCTATGTCCTTCTTTTACTTTTCCTCCTCCTTTTCTTACCCTCTTCCCTCTCTCCTTCCACTCTTCCTTCACCTCCTGTTCCTCCTCTCCACAGAAACTGCTAAATCTCTAAGTTGCCAAGGTAGGTCTGAACTTGTAATTCTACTGTCCTAACTCCCCTGACTAGTGGGATAGCAAACCTACTACCTTGATGTCAGACTCCTGGCCTACAAAACTGTGAGGTGGTACATTTCTATCATATACTCAACTCCTTTTTGGTATTTTGTTATAGTAGCTCTAGTAAACTAATGCAGTGACTCAAATAGCAAAATAAATCTTTAGGCAAGATAACTTTAAACCAGGGTTTTACCAGCCCTCTGGCCTTAATTTTCTTAAGTGTTCTGTCTTGAAATGACTCAACTTTGTGCTCTGACTGGCTTGTCTCATGGCTGCAAAATCAGTGCTGGAATTCCAGGCATTGCACTGACCTCTATGCTATTAACTGGAGAGCCAGAGCATAGCTCCATTTCTTACTCTGCTAGAATGTACTTTAACTGGCTTAGTCATTTCTAGCTTGCTATGGTGGTTTAATTCTTAGAAATGCTGAGCGATCTGAATAAATCAGAGTGCACTCTTAGACTTGAAGGTAGAAATGAGCTTTCTCCCAGAATAAGTAAGGTGCACAGGAAGTAGAATGTGCCTGATTAAAAGAAAATACCATGGGAAAATTGGAGTGACAAGAATGAAGTGAGCTGAGTATATATACACACACATATATATATACGCACACATATGTATGTATATGTATATACATATATACATGTGTACATATATACATGTGTACATATATACATATGTATATATACATATATGTACATATGTATATATACATGTGTGTGTATATATATATATATATATATATATATATATATATATATATATATACCTACCTTTGGTCCAGAGATACATGCTGTAATGTTGCTTTTAATTGCCAAACAGTTGAAGTTTCCATGATACATTTAACTCATATGTCAACCTTATTTGTTGTAACTCCTGACACTATTTTTTCAAAAGTATATATTTCTTGTATTCTATTTATTTATTTTTAATTTATTTTTATAGTATTAACAGTGGAATAGATTTTTTAAATTTTTGACATGAACTGTTAGTTTTTGATGATGACAAAATTTAAATTCAACTGACACATTTAAAATCATGCACTTATTTTTCATCAATGTTTTTCTCTTTGTAAAAGAAAAGCAGCTTTAAGACAAAGGTAATTATCTGAATATAGGAGCTGACATTCCAAATTTACCATGGAATCTTTTCTCATGTTCTTGTAAAAAAAATAAGACATCTGCATTTCCATATGAAGGGAAAAATTAATTATAAGTATGAATTTAATATCTTGATTAATAAATTTTCTTTGAGAGAAAAACTGCTTCAAAGATGAAATTTGTAATGTGTCATTTTAGATTTTTATTTCATTGATATAGACTCATTTTAATGAAATAGAAATAACTTTTGGGTAGGAAAAATATGCCATCTGGCCTGAAGTCTCTGAATGCCCACTTTAACAGAGAGTGTATTTTGTAATCAGCCTGTGAGAAGCATTTGGAAAACACATACAGAAATAATGTCAGGGCGTGATCTATAATGAAATGTAATGAGAAAATATTATTGCAGTATGATGAAAGATTGAGATGAAAACTGCCACAGTATCTAGAATGATTGCATTTTAAAGAGCATCTAGATTTCAGTGCAGTTTTCATATAAACTGTTCAGTTAACTAATATCCAGTTAACTGGAGTAGCAACTCAAGAGATCCAATGAGATGAGGTCAGTGGCTTCCTCTTTATCGGTTATAAATGTTTTTCAGAGACTGAACCAGCATATTCACTTTATCTGAAATAAGACACATTTTCATTACTTTATTTTTTTGCATTTAAAAACATTAGGTTATATTTCTTTGATTCTTAATATTTCTAGCAACAAAAAATATTCTTTGTGACTTTTATATAGATATTTACCGTATTTTTTGCCTTAATTAATATATGCTGATAAACCACAAACCTGAGCCGCGCCCATAATGAAGCACTGCGGCACCGCTTGCTTGGGGCGTTTCGCCCGGCACCACCTCAGAACAGACCCTACGCGCCTGCTCGCAAGGATTCACCATCACAGGCCCACAGTGACGAACGTTATCCGTATGTTCATATTGTTCTCCTTTTGGTTTTCTTTCTTTTCATGGCCCGTGTTCCTGTAGAGTCCTTGTATCATAATGTTGCTTTAAAATGAGCTATGAGGAGCCAGGCGTGGTGGCTCACGCCTGTCATCCCAGCACTCGGGAGGCAGAGACAGGAGGACTGCTGAGTTCCAGGCTTGCCTGGACTACATAGTGAGCTCAGAGCCAGCCTGAACTACAAAGCAAGACTCTGTCTCCAAAAAACTAAACAAACAAACAAACAAACAAATAAATAAATAAATAAATAAAATGAGCTATGAGGAGTTGTTTATTTTGGTGACCACTAAACATGCAAAAATCAGCAAATCTTCATCCCTCTTCTCGAAACAAATCTAGAGTAATGGTAAAGACAGTTGGAAATCAGAAAATTACACAACGATAATTTTATATTGTAATGATAGAAGGCTCAGACAGTTTCTATCGGTTCCTAGTGGTAGAGTCTGGGATGTGTTCTGAGCAACAAACCAGGATAGCTGGTGTAGGTAAGGTGACTGGGGCCGAGGGGTTGAGAAGCCCCGGGGAAAAGGGATTTAAGTCTAAAGGTACGGGATGGGTTGATCCAGAAAAGTGAGAAGAGTCGTATTACATTGTCGTGCCATATATAAACTTTCAGATGCTATCTTCCTTGAAGGTTTACCTTGAGGCGAACACTAATTTCTTTAATTCATTATTTTGTAACAACCAAGAGAACCAAGAAAAGTGCAATTATTTTCACTCTATTATGGATGAGGACGAAAAACAGCTCAAGATTTGCTCTAATGTAAAATGTGAGTCCTACAGTCACAGTATCATGAAGATAGAGTCAGACAGAAGAGCTAAATGTCTGAGCGGTTTTTAACCACAAGTGTTTAATATAGTTTCTAGCAGAAGCTTTAAGACAGGAGAGCACGGTCCCCATGTGAAGGATGGATCTGTGGGTCACAGTGGAGGTAGCAAACTTCTTGAAATGTATTTTCTCTAAAGGCAAGGGATTCTGGGACCAAGGATCTAGAGCAATGGGAATGGGCTGAGAGAACCATTTCTGTCCACTGGACGCCTGAGACTGACCTGCTTCTCCTTCAAATCCAAAGTTCAGTTTAGGTTAAGATATTCCCAGTAAGACATCATCTTACAGAGAAGACAGAAGCACCAAAGACAAAATGGAGTTTTTGCGAGAAAGTAATCACTTCAAAAAGGGACATTTTTCTCTTTAACCCTGTTAAGAAATCCAGCACTGAAATGCACCCCTGTTTCAATACATCCTGAGTTTCTGATATATATCTAGTTACATGAAAAAAAATTATTAGACTTTACACTTTTGGTGTCAGTAGTCACTATGCCTGGGTGTTTCAAGATACAGGTTGATCATTCACAATATGAAAATATGAATTTGAAAATGCCTCCAAATCCAGAAACTTTTCAAAAATTCCATGCTTTATTCCATGCAGTAAATCACAGTGAAACTTCAAGCACTATAAAAATATTGTACAAAATGATCTCCAGGTTATAAAATGTATATGAGCCAGATGTGGTGGCTCATGCCTGTAACCCCAATACTCAGGAGGCAGAAGCAGGAGGATTGCTGAGTTCAAACCTTGCCTGGGCTACTTAGTGAGCTCAGGTCTAACCTGAACCATAAAGCAAGACCCTGTCTCAAAAGAACTAAAAACAAACAAACAAACAAAATAACAACAAAAACAAAAAAACAAGACACATATGAGTTAGAAATGAATTTAATGTTTAGGTATGGATGCCAGCACCACTGCTTTTCTTCCATCTTTTGGATTTCCTGGGCTCTGGCTGAGCATGATAGGTTTGTACACTGTAGCACTGTGAAGTAAGCAGAGTATCAGTACAACTACAATGTTTCGGCAGACATGTGAGCTACTTCCACAAATTGCATCTGCAATGTACATAATGTGAGAAACATTTGTACCTGTGAAAGTTTGCAATTTGAATGTTCATAAGTCAAAGATTTTTTTTTAATTTTTTTTTTAGACAGGGTCTCGCTTTGTAGTTCAGGCTGGCTCTGAGCTCACTATGTAGCCCAGGCAATCCTCGAACTCAGCAATCCGCCTGTCTCTGCCTCCCGAGTGCTGAGATTACAGGCTTGAGCCACCACGCCCAGCTCATAAGTCAAAGATTTACTGTATTCCAGTAATAACAGAGTTCTTCCTTGACACTGCCAGTGTAAAGTCCATTCTGCAACATATGGGAATTGCTTCAGCTCAGAAGTTTCCAAACATCATAAGTATTTTATATCGGATTTTTTTCTACTGTAAAATGATTGTTTAGTGCTGCATGGTGTGGTTGTGTGGAGTAGAAAACATTTGTTGAAATATACATACCTAAAGATTAGTTTTTTATAGAAATAGTTGTGAAATCTGGTATCAACATACATTTGATGGTGGTGATATCAGTAAGGAAGTTAGGATATCAAGTATTTAAAATACAGATGGGAATGAAAGATTCAAAGGAAAAATGGACCATATCAACAGAGGGTGCTGTGCAACAAGGGAACATACATGCTATTTTCTTTTCTTTCCAAATTATATTTATTCTTTCCCCTCATTATTTTCCCCTACTACATTCCCTTTGAATATTTCCTGTTTTACAACATTTATCATTCATTCTAGAACTCATTTGCAGCTACAGATTCTCACACCAGAGAAAAGATATGGTTTTTACATATCTGGGATCTATTTATTTCACTTATTAGTGTGTCCTCAAGATGTCTCCATTTGCACATAAATGAATGAAACTTGTTCTTTATGGCAGAGTAATACTCCATTTTATAGGAAAAAAAACAAATATTTTTTATCCCGTCTCCAGTCGATGGGGATCTGGATTGTTTTCAAGAATTGACTATCACAAACTGAGCTGCTATGAACATGGGTGTACATATGTCCTTACATTATGATTCTTTTAATGCCTTTGAGTATATTCCTAGCAGGGGAATAGCATGGTCAAATGGTACCTCTAATCATAGTTGTCTGAGGAATATCCACACAGATCTCCACAATGGTTGCACAAGTCTACAATCCCACCAACGGTGGAGAAGGGTTCCTTTCTCCCCGCAGCCTCGCCAGCACTTATTGCTGGTTGGCTTTGCAATAGCAGCCATTCTTTGTGAAGTGAGATGAAATCTGTGTTGTTTTCATCTGCATCTCTCAAATGACCAGTGATGTTGAATATTTCTTCATAATGCTTCTTGGCTGATTTTAACTGTGCCTCTGAGAAGTGTCTGTTCATTTCAGATGCCCATTTGAATTGGATCTTTAAACTTGAGGTGACTGATTAGTTCAAGTTCTTTATATATTCTAGATAGTAGCCCTTTGTCTGACAAACAGCTAGTAAAGATTTTTTTCCCATGTGGTTGGTTATCTTTTTGCAGTATCAGTGGTTTCTTTTGCTGTGCAGAACCTTTTAGTAGGATGATATTCCATTTGTTGATTCTTTCTGCTAGTTCTCTAGCTATAGAGGTTTTGTTCATGACGTCTCTGCTTAAGCCAATGTCTCCAAGAGTTTTATATAACATGTTTTCAGCAGGTTTATTGTTTGTTTTATGTTTAAGTCTTGAATCCATTGTGATTTTAGTTTAGTACATGGTGAAAGAGATAGATCTAGCTTTATTTTTGGCAGGTGAAAGCCCAGTTTTTCCAGCTCCATTTTTTTAAAGAGTCTGTCTTTCCTCCATTGAGGATGTTTGTCTGCTTTGTCAAAAATGAGCTTGCTTAGTGTATCTGGAATTGTTTCTGGATCTTCTAATCTATTCCTTTGTTCCTCAGGTCTGTTACATTGCCAGTACCATGCAGTTTTTATCACAGTAGCACTATAGTAGAGTTTTAAGTTGGGAATCATAATACCCTCTGCCATGTCCTGGTTGCTTAGAATTGCTTTTGCTCTTCTAGGTCTCTTGTGATTGCAGATGAATTTTTTGGATTATTTTCTCTAGATCTGTGAAGTACAGTCGGAATTGCATTGTACCTGTATAGTAGTTGTGGGAGTATAGCCATTTTGACAATGTCGGTTCTCCCTATCCAGGAACAAAGGATGTTTTTCCCTTTTCTGATATCCTCTTCTATCTCCTTTTTCAGAGTCCTGTAGTTCTCAGAGTAGAGGACTTTCACCTTCTTTGTTAGATTGATTCATAAATATTTCATTTTTTGGATGTTATTGTGGAAAAATTGACTCCCCAATTTCTCTTCCATTGAGTCTGTTGTTTGTGTATACAAAGGTTATTGATTTTTGAGCATTGAGCTTGTATCCAAATTGGTACTAAATTACGACCAAACTACTCAATTTAACAGTTAAGTCTAGCAGTCTTTTGGTTGAGTTTTTAGGATCGTCTGTAGAGAATGATATCATTGGCAAATAATTACAGTTTAATTTCTTCCTTACCTAACTTTATTCCTTTTATTTATTTTCTTGCCTAATTTCGGTGGCTAATGTATCCAGCTCTACCTTAAACAAGAGTGGTTACAGCAGACCTCCTTGTGTTGTTCCTGATTTTAGTGTGAAAGGTTTCAGTTTTGGCCCATTTAGTATGATGCTGGCTGTTGGTTTCTCATAAATAGCGTCTATTAGTTTGAGATAAAGTCTGTCTTTTCCTATATTCTGTAGGGCTTTGATCATGAGTTTGTTGTCTCCTTGTTTTTAAAGTAGGCTGATGTTATTAATCATTAAGTACACGTTTGCAGTATATAATGATCACATTCCTGGTGGGGATTTTGTAAATTTGCATAATGTAACTTCATACATTTTTTTCATTTCCTTCCCCTCTTTCCCTTCTCCTATCTCTTGGTGCCCTTTCCATATGCAAAAGATCTACCTCACTACTTCCCAGTATCTATCGTTTTTGTTGTTGTTGTTGTTCTTCTTCTTCTTCTTCATTTATATTTTGGGCTCTTCATATAACAGAAACCATGCAAGACTTAAGATAGTAGTTTATTTCATTTAACCCTATGCCCTCCAGGAGCATCCATTTTCCTACAAATTCCAGAGTTTATCTTTTTTATAACAAAATAATACAACATTGTGTGTTATTTAAAAACTAATTTTCTTTATCCATCACTTGTGTTGGACACGTTTGCCATTTCCAAGATTTAGATATTGTAAAGTGTGCTGTTATAAATATGGATATGCATACATCATTGTAATATAATGTTTTAACTCTTTCATGAAGATACCTATTAGATGGTAAATAATTGCTTCAAATGGAATATCCACTTTAATTTTTAAAATTGAATTCTTTATTGGTACAATTTAAATACATCTTACAATCACACATAACATTGGGGAATCTGTACCAGTATATGACACAAGTTAATTCTCATTTTTACCCATATCCCTATCCACCCATACCTCCCACCCCCTATATTCATGCTCTTTTATTTTCTTTCAGAATCATATTTATCCCTTCCCCTCATTACATTCCCACACCAAATTTCCTATGGAGATTTCCTATTCTATAAAAACTGCCATACTTTCTAGAGCTCATTTGCAAATACAGTGCTCATATAAAAGAGAAGATCCGGTATTTGCCTATCTGTGATCTATTTATTTCACTTATTAGTGTATCCTCCAGATGTCTCCATTTGCACATAAATGAATCTATCTTGTCATTCTTTATGGCAGAATAATACTCCATTTTATTAAACACACACACATACACACACACACACACACACACACACACATATTTGACTCTGCTATCGCCCTGCTAGGGATATACCCAAAAGAATTAAACACACACACACACACACACACACACACACACACACACACATTGGAAAGACAGATGTACACCCTTGTTCATAGCAGCTCAGTTAAAGATAGCTCAATCTTGGAAACAACCCAAATGCCCATCAACTGGAGAGTGGATAAAGAAGATGTGGATTTTTATCTATTTTAATTTTTTGAGGAATTTCTATTGATTTCTGAAATGATTTACATTCCAACCAACAATGTAGAATGGTTCATTTTTTCCAAGTAGGCTCACTGGCACTGTTTTATATGAATTTTTGGTGATATTTATTCTTTCTGGTGTAGGAAAATCTTAGTATTGTTTTAATTTGCATTTTACTAATGACTAGAGATGCAGAATATTTTTCATGTATTTATTGATCAAATGTTCATCTTTATTTCTTCTTCTGAGGAACATCATCTGCTCATTTCTTGATTTGATTTTTTACTTTCAGGGGTGTATCTAATATTTTTGAGGTTTTTGTACATATATTCTAGATATGTGTCCTTTGTCTGAAGAGTAACTGGCAGAAGTTTTTCCCATTGTGTAGCTTATTTTTTTTGTTCTTTTGCTGACCATATAGTTAGAATTGATCCTATTTGTTGATTCTTTGTATTATTTCTTGTGTAATTGAGGCTCTGTTCTGAAAGTATTGTCCTATGCCTGTGTCTTTAAGAACTTTACCTATTTTGTCACCCAGCAAAATAAGTGTTTCTTTTTTAAATATTTAGATCTTTGATTCTTTTTGACTTGGGTCTAATATACAGTGGAAGATATTTGTCTAGATTCAATCTCCTGTACATGGACAGATAGCTAGTTTTCTCAGTATTTGTCAGAGACTTTTTCTTCCTGTGTATGTTTTTGCTCCCTTTTTCAAAAGTCACACAGCTGATTGTGCCCACAGTCGTTCTGCACGCTGTGTTCTCTTCTGCTGATGTCCATGTCTCATCACCCTGCACCCATGGTGTGCTGTTTCATCACTGTCGCTTTGTAGGTTAACTTCAGGTCCAGGAATGTGATGCCTCCTGCCTTGCTCTTGTTGCTCAGCATTACTTTTGCTATTCTAAGTCTCTTCTAGTTCCATATAAATTTTAGCATTGTTTTCTCTATTTTTTTAAGAAATGCTATTAATATTTCAATTAGAATTCATTAAATCTGTATACCCATTTTGGAAGTATGACCAATTTGACTGTACTAGTTCTGCCTAGCCAGAAAGGGGTGATATACAGTGAAATTTTTTAAACCATACAGATCTGCATAATTTCTAAAAATATTCTTGCAATCTATGTCTTCTTATTCGTGTCTTATGACTAGTGATATTCAAAGATTTATTGAAATAGTTACTATATTACTCATTTCTAATTTTGCCATTTTTTATTCAGTAAACTTTATTGGTACATTATATACACAGCTCACAATCACACACGACTTTGGGAATTTGTACCAATATGTGACACAGGTCAATTCTCATTTTTACCCACATCCCTGCCTACCCGCCCCCTTCCCACCCCCTATATATATAGTCTTTTATCTTTTTCCAAATCATATTTATTCCTTCCCCTCATTATGTTCCCACACCAATTTCCTTTTGGATATTTCCCATTCTACAAAAACTATCATACATTCTAGAGCTCCTTTACCTCTACAGGTGCTTATATCAAAGAACAGATCCAGTATTTGCATATCTGTGATCTATTTATTTCACTTATTAGTGTGTTCTCCAGGCATTTTTTGTTTTTGTTTTTTCTTGCCTTTATCAGTACAACTGAGTATTTCATAGGATTTCATTTCCTTCATTTTCTTAGCATATCAAATGGATTTTTTTCACTAGTTGATTTAGACTTGCAGCATACATATAAACTAACCCAAACCCAATTAAAATCTTGACCTTGTTCTCATGAGTCAGGTCCTGGAACCCAGCTACTATTATTGTGTTGAATGATGTATTATCTGTTCCACTACTTAGAAATGAAAATATTTTTATTTTATTTCCACTTAATTTTTCTCTGAGGCTCTTCCTTTCTTTATCTAGAGCTGAGTTTCTTCAATTTCTACTGTGTATCATTTACTTTCTCTTTAAATAGTTCCTTTCAACTTCCATTTCAAGGCAAATTTACTGGTAACAATTTCACTCACCTTTATCTTTGAAATTCTTTATTTCCTCCTTCACTTTTAAAGGATAATTTTTCAGAGAAAAATTGTTTATAATTTAATTTTTACTCTCCACTTTAAATGTATTACACCATTGTCTACCGGCTCAAATGGTATTTGGAGGAAGGCAGATGGAATTTTTACTTCTTTACATAGATGGTTTTGCTTTGGCTTCTTTCATCACTTTTCATCTTCAGTTTTCTGTGCCTTGAAACTAATATGTAGTTTTTCTGCCACTCATCCTGCCTGGTGGTCTCCTTACTGATGCCTGGCATTGATGTGGCGATAATTCCCAGTTGTTATTATTTCATATGTTTTTTCTGTTCCTCTTTCTACTTTTCTCATTTCAGTTTCCTCTGTGATAAAAGCTTTTGTAGTTGTCCCATATTTCTTATATATTCTGAGGTTTTTTGTGGTTTTGATTTTTTTCTTTTACTTTTTTTCACCTTTTTTCCCCACTTTTGGAGGTTTCTATTGAGAAATTCAATAGAAGAGATTTATTCAGCTCTGTTCAGTTTCTAAGAAGCCCAACAGAGGAAATAATTTAATTATCATATAGTGGTTTTGCTCTCCAACCTTCATTTTTATTAATATGTTTGTGATACACTATAAAGGCATCCATAATAGGGAACTAATATACACATCTTGCTCTTTTTTACTTCTTTTTTCTCTTCCCTCCCTAAGTATTCTCCCTTGTATTCAGATCTTCTCTTGTTTTCTGTTCTTGTAATTTCTCTCTCAAATTTCTCCTTCTGCCTTTTTCTTTCTTGTTATGTACTATATCCTTTCTTGTTATGTACTGTATCCTTTATTTGACAGAGTCCTTAGCACATTAATCATAGCTGTTTTGATTTTCTAGTCTAATTCTAACATGTCGACCTATCTGAATCTATATCTAATTTTACAGTTCATTCTCCCTTTCAAAACTTTGGTTTTCCTGATTGGTATGTTTTGTTGAACCCTTCTAAGTAAGATATCAATGAACTGGAAAGGCATGGAGGAAGAAAAAGCATCCTATACATATAGGATTAAGTCTCCTTTTTTGTGAGCCTATAGTATTAGACTGAATTTCAATAAATTCTTCAGTTTCTGTCCTTAGGTTGTATTGGAGAACCAGAGGACACTGAACCTGAGTATAGGTTAGGATCTGACAAAAACCTTAGCAGGTTAAATTCTGGTAAAATAGTTTCTTCTGAGACAGAGTTCCTTAAGAACAGACAGTTCCTTTGTGTCTCAAAATAGTTGAGTTACTGCTCATCCACTGGAAACTATGAGATTTTTTTTCCTATGATATTTACTGTGAGAACCTGGCCAAGATCCTGATGATAGAAGTCACAGAACCTGGAGTCCTCCTCTGGCTTTATTCAAGCAGATTTTTACCTGTGATTGTTTGGCCATTCAATTGCAATTCGATATTTTCTTCCTCAGCATTGGTTTCAAAGAGGTCGCTATTATTGAATTTCTGTACATGTGAGTTCTCTATGGCTGTCTGTCTCTCTGCTATGATGGTGGGGGAAGGGTAGTATGCCCTGTGTCCTCATTTACCTCAAAAGTCTAAGAAGAGTTTGCAATGTTAAAATTTCTTCTGCATGTTACTTGTCAGGATGGCCTGGTCTAACTTCTTAGATGTCAGACTAAAAGCTCGAAAGTTTAACGTTATTTTTTTTTTAAATTCTAGCACCACATCATTATCATGTCATTCAAAATTGTACTTCTCAGTATTTTTGGTACTGCTCACTTTTAGAGCTTACATGGCTTATTGAATATTTTCAGACTCCAAATATGTACAATAAATTATCAAACCAACAGTGACTACAGGCTCTGCATTACCAAATTGTGGATATTTGTCTTGAGTCATTAGATCTGACTGATTCTCTCAAATCAGTTTCAACTTAATTATGCTAGTTAAGGCTTTTTTTTTCATTTATAGACTTCACTTGTTATTCCCCTAATTTGCTTTGTCTATTTCCTATATTGATTTTTTTGAATCTAGTTTTTGTCTGCAAATTATGCACATGGTCATTTTTCCTTGACAAATATTATATAACTTGATGCATTGTCTCTTAGAAATTATTGAAAAGATAATCATGGCTTATCTGTATCTAATTACAATTAATAGATCCTTCACAAGATTTATCTGATACTTGATGAAGGAATGAGTCTATGTGAGGCCTCTCTTGAAATAGATAATTCACCAAACTGGAACGTACTGTTGAAACTACTTGCTATTTCTTTTATTTTTCAAATGACTTTATGGCTCACTTTTCTTTCCTGTTCTTGGTATGTCAATAAGTTCTCAAGGATTATTTCTATAAAGAACTCTACTCACTCATATATTCATCACTTTCTACTTATTCTGACAGACATAAGTACATATCTTAGCAGTAATAAGTAGATACTTAACAGGAAAATCAGTTTATGCACATAATTAACACTTTCCCATTTTGCAATTAATATAATACATATCATGTTAATTTTTCACATTAGGATTTTATCATGAAATCATGAACTTTCAAAAACTGAATTGATTTCCATTAATGAAGAGGTTTTCTTATGTCATTATTAAAGTAAGATGTTCCACAGTCATTCAGTATAGCTCATTTAACATGGTTGTTTTCTCTTTTTTATATTACTAACCCATTTGGAGCACCCTTGAAATAATTCTGGCAGTCAAGCAATAAAGTGTATTTGAACTCCATGGGGAATTTTTCCTGACTCTAATCATGGAATCAACCACTTTTCAAAGAAAATAGCTCCCTTTTGCGTAAAAAACACAGAGAAAATAAAATTGTGCAAAAACTGTGAGTACAAGTGAATAAATCTATTTTTGTTTGTTATTTGCCTTCTTTGATTAAGAGCATGAGAAAATATATTACTGTTTATTTGTTATCATTCCTATTTTCATTTTATCTTATTTGAGTTTTACTGTTTTCTTAGATGGAGTTTTATTGATCACTATGGTAAGTAAGAGAGAGAGAGAGTATATCTGGCACAATCAGACCTGATTTTGGGACTCAAGTTCTTCATCTCACTGTGCTTTGCTTACTGAGTAAATACACTCAAAAGGCAAAAAGTCACTAATTGTAACTAGGGAGAAGGTAAATATTTATTTACTGAACTGTGCCCCTGTGAGGGAGGCGAAGAGTAACTGTATTATATTACCAGACTAAAATCACATGAATCCAATAAAAATGGGACAGTAGTAAGAGCCAGGGTCCTGATGGATGAATACATAGATATATGATAGATGATAGATGATAGATGATGATGATGATAGATAGATAGATAGATGATAGATAGATGATAGATTAGATAGATAGATAGATAGATAGATAGACAAATTATTTGACATTTACTTAACACAATCAGCATTTAAAAATTCTTATTCCCATGCTCCAGATTTTCTCACATACTGTGGTTCACTTTCTTGTTGAAAATGTCAAAGAAGTGTCAGGGTTCATTGCAAGCCTCAAATGTTATTATTACATAGGGCCCAATACTATGTTAATATGAATTCATAAGGCTCCATGATAAAAAGAATTGGAGTGTCATGTCAATGGTGATTTGAAAATATTAAATACATTTTATGGCATAATTGCTCAGAACACTTCATATCCTTAAGTACATGGTGAGTCACACAGTGTTAATTTAAGTTTTGATGATTTGAATCTCTTTAGGAAACACTAAAACAAATATTTCTGGTATATGATTTGGATAAAGTTGATCTAAAGTAATTATTGAGAATATATTTAATACTCCAAGTTTACTTTGTAAAAAATAAGTTTATGTCATCATGTACTACCCAAAGCAATGTTTTATTCCTCATTAGCATTGAGATAAATTAGTGATTCAACCTTGAGACTATAAAATTAAAACAACAACAAAACAAAACAAAAAACAAAGTATATCCTTATATGCAATCCTTATGATCAAGATTTGGAATTAACTGGGCATTTTACTGTCAGTTTAAAGCACAGTGATTCTAATCTTAAACCAGGTTTTTAATTCCCTATACTACGTAAGCTCAAATAAGCAGCTATGAAGTAAAGACTTCCATAGCACCTTAGGAGATAGCTAAAATGGTACCTGTCATTCCATATGTTTCTGTTTGAAAATCTCCAATTAGTTAAGCACTTTTGTGCTGCTGTTATTTGGAGTTCTTTCATGGGAAGAAACAACAAATTATGATTAACATAAAAGGAGAGTCAAACTGATTTAAGAATATGATGTGGTTCTAACAAATAAAAGCACAAATAATCAAGAAGTGAAAAGGAAATAACCACTATGCCTCCTGAGACCCAGGCAGCAGAATAATGTTGCTTTGTAAGACACTGTTATTGGGATAAATCATCTTCGACCATTCTGCTAAACTCATCATCCTGCCTATGGTTCAGGTTCTCAACAGGAATATGATTGGCCAAGTATTGGATGGCTCTTTACTACAAGAAAGAATAATTTAGACAGCATAGTGAGTAGATAGGATTTCTTTGCCATTAGGAAAGAAAAAAAAATGACCAGAAAGAAGAATAGCTATTAAACCAACATTCTATATTCTTTTTTTAATTTCCATAGTAGTACATCAATTCAAAGCAATATTTCTCTGAGAAAAGCTCAACATGTAAAAATTTAAACTTCTTTATCATCAGATGATAACCTATCACCAAAGGATTTCTTATATGATATTTTAATGAATAAATTGCATTTAAAATATTCTAATCATGAGATGTGATCTGACAAGCAGGTTTCATTTTTCTATCAGCTCTAGACGAGCATATATACCTCTGCTGGGACCTTCAACATGTCTTTTATCTTCAATAGTATTATATTATGCTACTTTGCTGAATACAGTTCAGTAAAAGTATAAGCTTACAATGATATTCTAGCTATCTAGATTTGCCAGTACTTAAAAAAAATGTAAGCCAGCTAGCAAGAGGCCTAAGGCACTCACCTCCCCGGTGCTTATTACTGGTAATAGAAATTTCTAGAAATGCATTATTTCTAAATTGTGTGTCTAGTTTTCTTTATATTTCCTTCAAAACATTTTGTTAGCATTGCTGAGAATATTTTTCTTTGTCTTTTTTTATTTTTGGGTTTATTAGACACCTGGGATTATTTGGAACACACTGGATTCAAAAGTTATCTTTGTGACTATGCCCAATGCCATTACAGTTCTATAATTTTCTACCCACAAATACTATAGTTTCTTTTTAGAAGATCATAATATTGTGAGCATTTATATTTTGTATAAAATGTTAGAAAATTTATGTTAACATTCATTAAGTAAAAACCAATTATGGCCATGTCTATAAAGACAAAAAGATGATTTAATATCTCAAGAAGTCACAGGTAATCAGACTAGGTAAAAAGTTTTTAGTAAATCAGTCTGAAATGGTCTTATGGTAGATAAATACCTCATTTGCTCAAAAAGAGTTGTTATTTGAGAATGGCTAATTCCAGAAGATTCATTTCTTTGGGTACAAGAAAAAGAGGAGTGTAAAAGTATGTGTGTGGGGGCAAGAGAATTCTCAGAAAACACCTCCAAACTTAATCTGATCCTTGTCATAGACCTGAAGATCAGGTAGAGGGTTAATAATATTTAGTAATGCAAAATTAGGGCTAGAGATTAGTTTAAATTTTATACATGTTTAGAATTTTCAACTTACTGCATGGCATGGTAGGTGCTTTATTGAGGTAAAAGCATATCCAGAGAGTATAAGATTGGGAAGTATTTTAAAGAAGATTCAGGATGCAACACAGTCAGCAGCCAACTCTAGAAAACTTTGCCCTGAGGCTCTTAGTAATTAATTAAAGGAAAGGAAATTCAATGTGTAGGAAGGATGCATAAACTGTTGGCATTCCTATAGGGCACAGATGACAAAACATACATTGAATTTCTGAAAAATGCATCCCACAATTAAAGATTAATTGAAAGTAATCCAGTATTCTCAATGAATGCAAAGTAATTCATATAATTTCAAAACCTAAAATTGTATTGTTTTATTTTAGATTGCTAGTGTTCTCAGACACTTCACCAGAGGTTAAAAAATATCTAAAATTTATTTTCCTTAAAGGATCACTACAAATAAATTTTAAATGTCCATCACACAGTGCAAAATAACAAAGCACAAAAAGAGATAAAACCATCAGATGCCATGCAACCAAAGTGGGTGCAGAAACAAAAATGTCATCAAGACATGTACAGTAATTAACAAATATCTATCTATATGTTTGTCTGTCTATAATATCATATTCCAAACACCAGAGAATATCTTTTTTTTTTTGAGACAGGGTCTCGCTTTGTAGTTCAGGCTGGCTTTAAACTCACTATGTAGCCCAGGCAAGCCTCGAAATCAGCAATCCTCCTGCCTCTGCCTCCCAAGTGCTGGGATTACAGGCGTGAGCCATCACGCCCGGCGAGAATATTCTTTTTAAATGTCAAAAAGTGATTGATAAGCCACCTGTGAAAAGGATAAATGGGTGTTTGATAATTCTTTCCTAGGAGTCACAGAAATCAGCATGGAGTCGTATTCAAGTTAGGATTTCAAGCCTATGAAAGTTCACTCTTACTCTCTAATCCTTCTCATGCCCACCCAGATTTACATGTTGCTTCCCCACTGCCTGGTTCTTGGAAAGTGACTATTCGAGGAAGTAGGGGTGTTAAAGAGGTGATTCAGTGAAAATAAGACTAAGGATTGGATCCTAGTCAAATATGACTAAGATCCTTATACAAAGAGAACATGTGGACCCAAAAGAGACAGCACAAATGCACAGACACAGAGAAAAGGTCACACAAGAATACAGCAAGAAGACTGCCACCTGCAAGCCAAGGTTCCAGGAGAAACTCAGATTCTAAGTCTTCATCTTGGATTTTTAGTCTCCATAACCACAAGGAAATAAGCATCTGTCCATTGCTTAACCCACAACCCTTATAAATAGTACAGCCCCAGGAGAAATCATCAGAGAATAAACCACATACAATGCAAGCCAGAGAAAACTAAGTATGAGCTTCCAACAGCTGCAATGCTTGGTCCACATTTGCCATCTGGCCATGGCGTATTTATAACAAATTTATTATCCAGAGTATTCCAGGCACCAGTGTGAGACCAAATTGAAATGTTGATTTCCTTTATGTCCTTTAGGTGTCATAGATTTATTTATTTAAAAACCAATCCCATTGACCATAAAATCTATGTTAAAGGAAAACTAAGTGGCTTTTTCATTATATGTTGCATTACAATTTTAAAGTTTTATCTGGTTCAAGGCACAGCATCACTCTGCCCAGAAAGTTCAAATTGATTTCAATGCCTTCCAGGGCTGAAGCAGTGTCACATAAAGCTACCCATGTACCACACGTGATACTGGAGGGCACATGGTATGTCCCACAGTGGAAAGTTTACAATTGCTAGGGTCCCTGCAAAGAGACATTCATTATGCAGTAAAATTAACAAGACCCCTGATGTTTCTTCTCATCCTGCAGCTTGTCACCCTGGAGCTCTAAGTCCAGCTCACTGAGTTCAGTTCAGTGCTTGTGTTCAGAGGGGCCACCTGAGGCAAACAGTTCGTTTTGCATATGCCCGCCACCAGTCCTGTCTCTGCATAAATGTGAAGGGGATCTGGAGGTTGTTCCAGGGCTACCCTGCTACATTACAGACAGCTGTGATGGGCCACTCAGCAGGAGCATTAAACTCAGTAGGGTTTCAGCTGGCAAGTCAGCACACACAAGTTTTCCCTTTTTCTCTGGACGAAGTGAAAGCTTCCACTAACAGTTTTGAAAAATAAGGACCATGATTTCCTCATTTCCTCATGCTTGTCCCAGAGGTGAATGGTACTTTTTTTTGTTGTTGTCAAGTCATTTTTTAGCAATAGTGGCTTACACTTTTTTACCTATCTCCTACTTTCACATGAAGAAGATTCATGCAAGAGAAACAAAACAGTACTTTCACACACACACACACACACACACACACAAATTTCATATAATTCAATCAGAATTTGTAGGAATTGGTCAGGATAAAATCTTTCACTTTTAAAGATTTTTTTTTAAGTACATGACTTCCATTTTGTTGCAATCATTTATTTCATGTATATCCTACTGATGATATCTTTCTAGGGACAGTTATATTTAATAATGAAACTGTCTTACACAGGTAGATATCAAGAAGCTCTAGGAAAGTAGATTCAAACTATTTATGAATTATTAGAAATTATAACTAACATGGGGAAAAAATGTTGAGTATTTTGGGAACTCAATTTCACTCAGAAGTCCAACCAGCAAATGAACCTTTTTCCATAAGTGTGTATGAGAGTGATAATCCATTCATTTTTTAAGTGTTTTTTTAATTTTTTTTTTGAGACAGGGTCTTACTCTGTAGTTTAGGGTGGCCCTGAGCTCGCTATGTAGCCCAGGCAGGCCTAGAACTCAGAAATCCTCTCCCCAATCTTGAGTGCTGGGATTAAAGATGTGAGCTACCATGGGCATTGTTGTATGTGGTTACTGGGATCAAACCAGGGACCTTGTGCTTGCTAGACAGGTGCTGGAACCACTGGGCTAAATGTCCAGTCCCTGTCGAGAGTATTTTCTGGGCTAAATCTCTGGTCTCTCTCAAGAATTGATAGGCCCACGGCAGGAGCCCTAAATCTGAAAGTGGAACTTAAGCTCTGTTCATTACACTCCCACTTTTTCTCACTTCACCACAAAACATGATGGGATAGAAACAGCCCAAAACAGATACTACCAAGAACTTTTGGCTCAGAGTCTCATCCAGGCAATTAAGATCTCTGAGTCTGAATTTTAAAAAGAGCTAGCAGATTTTCTTCCCCACCAGCAAAGTTGATGTGCTCCAGGGCACACAGCTGTGTCTCAGCAGCAGCTGAGGTGTGAGACTTTCTAGAGCCTTTTCCCTTCTTGTACCCAACTTGATCCAGTCAAAACTGTGCACATAAGGTCAGAAAGTCATCAGCCTCTAAGGTTAAAATGTCTCACCTCTGAAGAGCTCAAAGAAACTGAAGACTATTTTTACAATGTCAAAAGAATATTATTATCTGGATACTGACTCAGGTTTTCTTTTTTAATAAACCCAGAGACATTTTTTTTCAAAATGCACAGAGATATATTTTCTTTTAAATACTTATAAAAAATGTGCAAGCCAGATATGATATGCTCACCTGTTATCTTAGCAACTCAGAAGGCTGAGGGAGGAGAACTGAACAGTTGAGCCCCATCAGAGCAATTTAGATGCTGTCTTATAGTAAGAAAGAAAAGGACTGCAGATATAGTCCAGTGTGAAGGTCCTGTATTGCTGTGAAGAAATAAAAGGAAGAAAGATTTATGTCCTACACATATCTTCAGTGGCTTCCAAGAGATTGTACTAATTTCTCTAGAATGTGTAAAATTTCATTAAAATATAACATTTTTACTATTGCACAGATATAATAACTACCAATTGCAATGCTTATTCAAAATGTCCTTTTTCTATATTATTACAGCTTTAATAACAACCCCACCAGTGAATTCCCTTTTACAGGATTAAGGGGACAGTGGCTGAGGTCATCTAGCCAGAAAGTGAGGGCCCGGGGCTGTGGCAGCAGAAGTAGAACAAAGAAGTGACAAAAGTTTGATTTATTCCTCCCTTTGCATTTATCAATACCTGTGTTCAGTTCTGAGAACTGATTTCACCTAATATTTCTGCCTTAGGGAGGCTCCCTTGTAGGGATGTCCAGGCTACTTCTTTAAGAGGAGAAACCAAACCGCCAGAGACATCATCCAGTCTCCGTTCTTTAACCTTCACGTTAGCTACCCTGGCCAAAGTAGCTTGCAAACCCAGTAACCAAACTCTCCTACAAGTGACTATCATTTTAAAATTCTATGGCAACTTTTATTTCTCCCAATAGATTGCAAATTTGCTGCTATTCCATGCAGTGGAGGACTCCATAACAACTCCAGAAGTAAAGATGTGTCAGTCTTTCCCTTAAGGTTTCTTTTTCCTGAAACAGTGTTTTTATTATGCTTCAGTGAGTCAGAGTTTTATTAGCCGATCTTGTTTCTTACAACAGCTACATTCGCAGTTGCCAAGACCCTCATCAGGTTCCCTTGATATATCATGAGAACTAAAATATAGTTTTCCTCCTGGCTATGATTTGTTCCAAGAAAGGATAGCAAAATTTTAATAAATTGAGTGATTAGTACACTTTAGGATTATATTATCACATTCCTCATTGAGAATTTATACCTGTACGTGATATATCTTGGGAAGGGGAAAAAATAAAGCTAGCAAGTTAAATCAGCAAGATAAAGGTGGATGGATAAAATCCAAAAAAAACTAGGCTCAGGCTTCCTTGAGTACTCCCCATCCAGTCACAAAAGCCACACCTAAGCACTGCAGTAGTGAGCTGTATCAACACATTTAAAGTGCTGTCTACCAGGGACACTCACTAGAAACTCATGCCTATTGTTTTCACTGGATGTTGGTTATGCAGATATCCTTTGGATTATGTACACTCAAATTTCAGACATTCACAAGAAATGCAGGTATTTAGTGTCATAGGCACCATGATGCAGTCTTCAGTTTGAGGAAATGATAATAATGTTCCCAATATCTATGACCAAATGCCAGCCCAAGGGTAACCTGTAAACAGACCTCCCTGTAATGGCTTTGGTCTTGCGGGGTCAGGTCCATTGTACCTATCATCCCTCTGAGTTAGGTCTTAATAAATGTCAGGGATTAAACTGATGGGATGTATTCTATGATCACAATTTAATTAATGTATAAGAATATAGAAGCTAATATCCATATGTATGAGCTTAAGATACAGTCATACTATGCATCATGAACACTTTTACTTGCAAACAATTTGGTTCACAAACAGAAGCATTTGGCAAAATTTTGCTCCCATTTGTCTGACAACTGTATTGAGTGATAAACATGACCTCAAATATCTTCCCCCAGGATGGTGGAGCAAATTAAGTTCCTGAACCAAGATACCACTATAGGTATATTTTAAATATCTCAGCGCCAAAGTTAAAGTTATAATGAGAACAAAATATTTTGAACCAAGCCATATAATCTTCATTAAAAATCAAGGAAATGCCGGGCGTGGTGGCTCACGCCTGTAATCCCAGCACTTGGGAGGAAGAGACAGGAGGATTGCTGAGTTCGAGGCTTGCCTGGGCTACATAGTGAGCCCAGGGCCAGCCTGAACTACAAAGCGAGACCCTGTCTCAAAAACAAAAACAAAAACAAAAACAAAAACAAAAAAATCAAGGAAATTACCTATTAAATTGCAATATCACTATTGCCCTACCAGGACAGTATGGTTGAAACAAAAATTGCTGAAAATAACAAGACTTGATGATCAAGTGGAACAAATAGCCTTCTTATAATCAGCTGTTGTAAGTGTACACTTCTACAACTAAACCCTGTAAATACATTTTTTAGAATGAAATGTACTGTGTGATGCATGACACAGGTATGACTTGTCATGTTTTTTAGCAATATACATGGTGAAAATGACTTGTAATATATACATCTACACATACATGTATGAATTTTGCAACAGAATAATGAATAGATGAGGTCAAATAGAAAATAACACACAATTCCAATTATATAAAAATCCAAATAAAATTTTAAAATGAGATATGTACTTAGATATGAAAATAATTCAAAAATCAGAAAAGCAAAATCTGAATTCATAGGCAGATAAAAAAAAGCAGATAGAGAGTTTCTCTTTACTGAGTTATGTGTATATTGAATAAATTATTTTAAATGTTTGAGCAGTATACTTTACTTTTGTGTATTTTTATAAATATATGTTGTGTTTTATGTTTTAAAAAGTTAAAGTGAAAAGGCAAATATTTCTCAAAATAAAATATTTAAGAATGTACATCTCTTTATGCATTATTATAGAATCCAGCCATGTTGAGTGTCTAACTCAAAATCTTTCAGCCACTGTACTGTACAAGAAAGATTATGGTATGATAATTTTTCAAAACGTAGCTGCATGATCCCACACAGGTTCTGAAGATAATAATAGTAATTGTCTATTAAAGTAATATTCAATCATTGTCTATAATCTAAGTTAGCTACTATTTTTAAGTCATTAAGTTATTCTCAAACTTAAAATCTATAATGTTCTCACTGCATTCTGACCTCTCAAGTTAGCCATTTGGCTCTCCTGGGTTCATTTTCCTGTCCATTCACAAGCCAAATATTGCTGATCACCAGGACCGCCCCCCCCCTTTCTGGATACTAAACCAAAGGTCTTCCCACTGAGCTATAATTCCAACAAATTTGTTGCATTTTTTATTTTGATGCAAGGTCTATCTAGGTCACTAAGTCTGAACTTGTATGAGCTCCCAACCTCCTGCCTCAGTCTCCCAGAATGCTGAGATTATGAGTACAAGCTATTATGATCACCTGTCCTGAATATTTTAAAGATTTGCAGATCAGTATGAAAAATATTTAGAACTTCTTGCAAATATAATAAGGCTATAATAGTTTTTAAAAGTCTAAATATGAATACATACATTATATAGATACATGCTAATATACAGACCTACACATTTACACATGTATTTATGTTTGTCTACACACAGATTCATATCTATACCTATCTATATACATACTTACAGATATCTATATCTATCTATGTAGATAGATACATGTGTGTATATGAGTGTATAAGTACCTACATATAAAATTTGTAAGGCAAATGGAAAATAAAAATAAAGTTCACATCTCATATAAGAAATAAAACAAATACATAGCAATCATTGGATTGAACACATTTAAGAGCACATTCAGGAAGTCACTAGATACAAAGGAAAATATTCAGATAAAATTGAAGAAATTACCTACAGAATGTGAAAGTACTCATTGCAGAAAGTAGATTTTTTAAATGAGAGAGTTGGTGGAAAGCTTTCAGAACTCTTAGATAGTGAATGCTTATTTGGCTAACCCTACAGTCCCAGCAGTTGATAAAGCTATTTCCCACAGACATGCAAGCATTTGTTATTTGTTGATTTCTTGATAATGGCCATTCTTTCCTGTTTGATATTGAAGAATTTTAGAAAGGAATAGGTCTTCTCTAAATTTCTTGTAGAAATCAGCAATTGATCTCTCAAGATCTGGGTTCTTATTATGTTGGGAGGTTTTCAATTACATTTTTAGTTTCATTGACTGATACTGCATTATTTAGAATGCTTATGTCTTCTTGATCTAGCTTTGGCTAAATATGTTTCTAGGAATTTGGTCATTTATTTTGTGTTTTCCATCTTAGTTAAGTACAGTATAGATTCTTGAAGTAGGTATTGATGATCATCTGGATTTCCAATTATCTGGCCAGCCTGGACTACAAAGCGAGACCCTGCCTCAAAAAAAGAAAAAAAAAGAAAGTTCATGAATTTTATTTAATCTTTTAAAGAATGAAATCTTCAATTCATTTATTGATTACTTGATTTTTCCATGTCCATTAATATCTGTTTTATATAGTTTGGTGCACTCATATTTGGTGCATATATACTTATGATTGTTATTTCTTGACTTAAGGTTTGGGTTGAGAAGTCTGCTATGACTCTGATGAGCTTTCTTTTATAAGTGGTTTGTTTCTTTTTTTAATGGTTTTTAACATTTTTTTGTATTGAATTTCTGGAATCTTCACTCTTTTATGCCATGGAGTAGTTTTTGTTTTGTTTTGTTTTTATTTTTGCTTTTTATCATGATTAATTGGAGTTTTATATGCTTCACTTATCTGCATGTCAAACTGGTTTTTCCATTACTTCTGTGAACAAGTTTTTTTAAAAATATCATTTGTGCTATTTCTGCTTTTTCATTGACTCTGATCCATCTTATGTTATTCTTTGCATCATTTAGCACCTTTTGTATTGAGTTTTGTGACTCCGTGCTATTTGTCAAAAATATTTCTTCATAATGTTAACTACAAACTTATCTTCTAAATATGATATTCTGTCCTCACGTTATTTTATTCTGCTATATACAATCTCAATAGAATTGTTAATCTCTGAGATATATGATTCAACCTGTTTAATGGATTCCATTTCTCTCCTTGTTGGACATTCATAGTTTCCATCATTTTCCTACGCTTGAAGTTAGCTGTACCTTACCTAAATACTGGGACCTAATAAATAAAGCCACACACAGGTATTCTAAAACCTACATTTGGCACCTTTCCAAAGTGGTGATTGGCCAATTACCCTTTCCTGGGGAATATCTAAACTCACCAGCTCCTGCAGTTTGCAGCATCCATTGCTCCATTCTACTGTCAACTTTCTCCATGGAGCTTCTAGGGTCACTAGTAGCCACGGTGTATCTGCAGGTTTGAGTTGCTTCTTCTTGTTTTAAGGAGGGGTTCATTGAGTGCAGTTTGTTACCTCCCTCCTTTGGGTTACAGTCCTTCTCTTGACTCTCCCTGTGGATTATAGTTTTTGCTTCAAATCCTTGCTAGGTGCTGGGGACCCACTTCCATCCTCCTTCTTTTCCTCTTTCTCTTCCTCATGTTGCTGTATTCCAGGGTCTGGATTCCAAATCTTGGAGAAGGTGTTTCTCTGTTTCTCACCATTTCACCATCTTCCTGGAATTCCAGTATTATGCACTTCTGATGCAAAGAAACAGTGTAATACATAAAAAAAAATACAAATCAAGGGCCGGAGGGTTAGCTCAGTGGTTCCGGTGCCGGCCTCGCAAGCGCAAGGACCTGAGTTCGATCCCCGGTAATCACATATAATGCTAGGCGTGGAGACACGCCTACCAACAATCAACACCACATACCACAATGCCGGACTTGGTTGCTCACGCCTGTAATCCCAGCACTCGGGAGGCAGAGACAGGAGGATTGCTGAGTTCGTGGTGGCTTGCCTGGGCACCATAGTGAGCTCAGGGCCAGCCTGAACTACAAAGCGACACCCTGTCTAAAAAAAAAAAAAAAAAAAAAAAAAAAATCAAGGCCCATTTGCATCTGTGAAAGTTTGTAACTTGAATATTTGTAAGTCAGTGACTTACTATAAGTAAAAAATTGTATTCTGCCTTATGTTAGTGAATTAATGACTGAGAAGAAATAGAGCAGAAAGGGAGGGAGAGACTAAGAGAGAGATTGCAGAACACAATGATGCACAAGTGGGAGAAGAAGAAGTAAAGTTTGAGGATATAAAGAAATCAAAGTGCTGGCTTTTTTGTGAGGGAACTGTAACAGTATAACCTCTCTGTTTCAAGGTTGTTCACTGTTATGGTGGAGACAGTGTCAGTGACTCAACATTCATCTTAACTTTTTGCAAGTCAGATGTACAGTGATAAGAGTTGGCTTTAGCACTTAGTAGTAAGAAATTCCCCGTGAGAACATAGATATGAACTGAAGTAAAGTGGGTAACGAGCCAGTGACAGGAACCATGGACATCCAAAGCAACTGTTTATGTAATTCTTTGTTTTCATTTATTTCACCCCTCTATATGTACTCTACTTTAATTGAATGGTGAAGTCCTGCTTCAAGCAGCCAAGTGCATAGCTTCATCTATTACAAAATGCCCACAAAATGATGAGAATTAGAGAGCCCATGGTCAAGTTTTTGTCCTGTGTAAGAGATTTCAGCTAATCATATTTTCTCATTGTAAATACCAAAGGTAGATTAGTTTTAAATCAAAATTCTAAATGATTAGGTTTTGATCTTTCTATGTCCACCAAAGACATTGCAGCACTTCTATCTCCCACACATTGGGATAGCACCACAGGGTCTGTTCAGACATAGAGATCAAATAGCAGAGCAGAGTGCAAAGCACTTTGGACACCTTGCTGCATTTTTGCTTTTCTGAGTCCCACTCAGAACTGAAAGGCTTTTGAGATGTATCATAGTTTACAGCAGCACAACCTGATAAAGTAATACATTTCCCGAGATAGTCCTAACAAGCACTGTGTCTGACTCTCAACCGTGGGAAGGCTAAATGCAGTAATTTGTACTTTACCTCAGAAAATATAGCTGAACATGACCTGGACCGTATGACAAGGACCTACCTGATTTTTTTATGTAATTTATTTCCCATCCAATGCCAAATATGTGTCATCAAAATGTTGAATAATAACTAATTTTTCTTCACTGAAACTATTTGACCTAACATTCTCATCATGCTAGATCAGGGTTTTATGCTATGTTATATTAAAAGTTGATAAGACTATATAGTTGAGATGCCATGAAGCAAGATTACTAAGATTTACTGTGGCCATCTCTAACTTACAGAAACTTTAAAAAAAATTATTGGTACACTGTACATACCTACAGAAACTTTTGATGGTCTTTGTCAATAGGTATTAAGAAAAAGACATACAGGGGACTCATAGTTGTTTGCTAGTGACTAAGGAAAGTACCAAGTTGCTCCTGAATGTAATGTCATGAAACAATCATTTAGCATATTGATTGATTCAGAATGCTAGGATTTTAACCAGTGTCAAAAAGATGGCTTTTCTCATCATGTTAACTGCTTCTGCAGGGAAAGATGAACAAGTGGGCTGGCTCAACTGATTAAACAAAATAATTATTGATACCTAACAAGGATGGCTTGAAACTGAGGTTTAGCTTTGAGTATATCTACAAGTGGATTTGGATTTACTCATAGAATGGGAGCCTCAACATAGTCAGAATCCAAGGTGGAGACTCAGTCAGTCTTCTAAGAACAGCTGTTTCAATGCGGAAAGCAGAAACTATCTGTCACTCTGATCTAACCTTTGCAGACACATAGTACCCCCTTGGTTTATCCTATTTGCCAAAAGAAAGCAAAGAGATGGGATTGTTGTGTCAGTGGTAAAGTCTAGAATAGAGGTAATCTTCGGCTCCTCAGTACTAGAAAAGAAAATGTTGCTATGTAATTAATTGTTTCAATACTTAGTGACTTTAAATAACCAAAAAATCATTTATTACCTCAGAATGAGCCAAGAATGTAGACACAGCTTATCTGAAATATTGCTATTACAGCTGCAATATGGTGTTCGCCAAAATTCTCATTTGAAGCCTTGACTAAAGGAAGGTCCACTTTCCAAATCACTTACATGATTGATAGCAGGACTTAGTCCTCACTGCTGTTGACATGAAAATCAGTGTTCACCAATGATCGTGGTCCAGAATCGCTCTCCACTGTTTGCCACAGGCAATACAACAGAACAGCTAGGTTCCAATATAAAGAACAAAGGAGAAAAGGTATGAGAAAGCAAGCAGAAAAAAGTCAGAGCATTTTTGTAAGCCAGCCCAACCTCAGAAGGGTTGTTATATTTTTGTCACTAAAAAATGTCACTATGTTATTATAAAATAAAGAGAGGTTTGCACAGAGATGTTGGCAGAACAGCAGGAAGTAAGAATTATTCAAGGTATTTTAAAGACTGCCTTTATAATCTATATTTTGACCTCTAATATTTCATGTTCTTCCTATATTGAAATTGTATTTACATTTATCAGTTCTCCCACTCATCACTTCTCATAGTCCTTAACCTCACCAATTAGTTTGTTATTAAGAATTATAAGAGTCCTCAGATAATAGTGCTATAAATTCAAGTACTTAAATACCATTCCCCTCAGTCCGTCCACTTGTCAGGATGGAGACAAATTCTGTCACACACAAAATCAATATACAATAAGGAAAGAGGCAACAGATAACTCTTGATAATATTTCTGTTTTTAAAAATGGGGAAATAAGCTGGGGATACTATTTAGTGGGAGATCATTTGCCTAACATGTATGAGGCCCTCAGCTGTGTCTCCAGCTCTGAAAAAATAGGTCACTGACAGAAATTCTGAAATCTAACCAAGCAAATGATACAGTTCTTGAATTAAGGCTCAGGTTCTGTGAATAATTCTCCATGGTTCTCATCTCTATACTTTGAGATTATACTTAACTTTTATTGAATGTGTTTATAACCACATAGTATTTTTCACCCTAAAGGACTTTAAAGATCCAGGAGCATCATGTCAATTTTTTTCTCTTTTAGGAATATTTTGGCTGATATGATTCACTTTAAAACTTTTTAGGTTCCTATGACTATCACTGCAGTTTACTCAGTTACACAGAAATAGGCCCAACAAATTTCTTTAGTATGCATTTTTCTGCACTTTGGGTTCCTATAGAGATGACTGGACTTCTTCATTGAGTATTGCAGGGCCTCCCTAATAAAATGCAGTAGTCAGTGTATAGTTTCTGTGCTATTTAAGAGTTGACAGCTCTTTTGTTTTTTCCAACCTACAAAAATTTAAATTGAAAGAGAAATTTATCAAGTGTATTTTTGCACAGTTTAGTATGCTAGAAGATCAAAGTATCAATAGGTTTTGTTTCTTCTAAAACCACTTCTCTCCTCAGTTTGCAAATGGGTGTGTGCTGGAGGGTTGATACTGAGGACTGAACTCAGGACTTTCACATTGAGATACATCCCTGGGTCTTTTCAATTTTACTTTTTATATCTTATGTGTGTGTTTTTTTTTTTTTTTTGAGAAAGGGTTCTGGTTTGTAGTTCAGGCTGGTCCTGTGCTCACTATGTAGCCCAGACAAGTCTCAAACTCAGTGATGCCCCTGCCTCTGCTCCCAAGTACTGAGATTACAGGCATGAGCTACCACACCCAGCATTGGCACCGTGGTGTGTGGAATTGATTGCTGGTGGGTGTGAGTCACCACACCCAGTATTGTTGTACGTGGTTACCAGGGACTTGCTTTTGCTAGACAGGCACCAGAACCACTAAATCTCCAGCCTCGTGTTTTAATTTTTATTGGTTATATATATTCATGGGTTTATTTTAGCAGATTCATATACACACATAACATTCTCTGATCACTTTCACACTCCCACTTCCCTGTTGCTTCACCCCATCTCTAATTTCATATTTTTCAGGCTGCAATGTGTATAAAATATTTTTCTCTTATCTGTTTCTCCATTATCTGCCCTTCACTTACTCTTTCATCTCCATCTTATTTACTTCCTTTTGTTAATGAAATGTGTTTTTGTCATTTTTTAAACATTCTGCATATAGGAAAACATAAAATATTTATCTAAATCTGACTTGGACTTGTAGGCTGTTGCCCATATTATCGACCAGTGGCATGCTTTGGAAGGGACTTTTTGTTTCCTGTTTTGTGTGTTTGTTTTCTCTTTTTTCCTTCTTTTCTCTTCTTTACTTTTCTCCTTTCCTGTCGCTGCTATTGTTCTACTATTTTTCTGTTTTATTTTGCTCTAGACTGTTCTTATTCCTCTGTGGATCAATACGGTTTTGAGTTGCCCTGTTGCTATTAATTTGGTCTTTTTTGTACTTGTTCCTTCTGTCTCTCTTTTTTTTTTCTGCAGTCTTCACCACTTTCACAAGGTTCTCATGATCATCCTGGTCCCCTGGGGCTATTTCTAACCCATCTCTCCTTTTATCTCTATCCCCCAATTCCTTCTAAGTCTTCTTCCTAGAGGCTGACACTACTATACTGAAAGGTTGGTATAGTGACCATGTTTATAGTTAGTCATTAAGGTTGATATGTGGCCACAGGTCTAGTTCATGAGGTTAAAAGTGTCAGAACACTGGGTACCACAGTTTGTCATTTTCTGGACTGTGTTTAACATGGTTGTTGTTGGTGATTGCATTTGGACAAGGTAACACAACTGTTCTATTCAAGTGTATTTCCTGATGTTCCAGAAATGAGATTACTCA